>JAVCKS010003356.1:0-10142 GCA_032273685.1 Pteraster tesselatus | reverse complement strand
TGTTTTTTATGAAGAAATGTTGATCAACTGTTTGCCATGAGTCTGCAATCCAACACAGCCTTTGTAGATACCACATGGGGTCTACATCACTTCCCGAAGACACCAGCATAATTGCCTTGGTGCTCCCTCGTTGTGGTCACAGAGCTGCATAGTGTTACACGCACATGTAGTAAAAATAATAACCCATACATGTACAGTACATGCCAACTCTCTCGGCACAATAAACGGCACCTTACCATTGTATGACCAGTCTGGTACCACTAGCATTATGGTAACATTTCCTGGAAGTTAAGTCTAGGTATAAGCGCATTTTTAGAGGAGGGACCTAGAGGCGAGGTATTCTATAGTTACTCCACACTCATTGCCGTTAGCAACTAAAGCTGACAAAAGCAATAGTTATACATTGTAGTACAGTACGCTCGCTTGCCAACGTTTCTAATGGGGTAGTTGAAGTTTGCATGGCAATTAATTTATATGCACCATGGAGGGAACAAAATTTATTTTGCAACAACAAAAACACAGTTTCAATACAACTTGTCTAAGTCGGAGCCAGCCATTAAGATCAGTACAAAAAGTACATCTAGAGATGGCAACACAGAGTAAATAACAAGAGGAATATGGTGCATGTTACTATTTGACAGTTGTGTCCGTGATTAATGCAGCATGTGGATAATTCTTACCTACACCAAAATAACAGGCAAAATAGCACTTTCCGATGTTTACAAACAACGCCATTTCCTTTGCCAACCGGCTGACATCATGTACTACAGCATATTATTAATGGCAGTAAACTGTCTTTGTCAAACATCTCTTTTGGTTGAAACTGAATAAGTTTCCGTTCTGATTTACAAAGTAGTTTAGTTTTGGAAATAAGAGCACATTTTGGGTTTACTTCATGGTGTATGCAGCTATGCATACGTTAAGAAGTAATTTACTTCAGCTGTTTTTGCATTATTTACATATTATATATGTCAGACTGGAACCACCGAACCCCAAACATCATTGACCCAAAAAATCAATGACCATTCATTTGCTTGACCTCTGGAATCACAGACCCTCACCTGATCCGTGAAACAAACCCATAAATCTCAACTGTTCCGTTTGTGCTGTACACACTGTTTTTGAAAGCATCAAAATTAAGGATTTTCTTTTGAAAATAACTTCCAAAAGAACCAAGTTGGTTACATCTAAAACAGTACATAAGACAAGTGGCAACATTGTTACGTTAAAGATCAACCAATGTAACTGTTGAGCTTTTTTGGTAACTTTGGCCGAATTATTGCTACATCATCATCTTGTGATTCCAACAAAATCACAAGAGTGGCAGATTGTGCAGTAAACGTGTCAATGGTACTCAGTCATTGACAGATGATCAACATTTCTTCCAAAATCCAAGACTAATTTCTTTCATCGAGTCATTTCCATTTTGACTTCAGTTTACACTTTTCTTTCACACACCTGGAATGGATGGGCTTCGCTCCTGTCGTGGAACCTGGAATAAAAGATAAATAATTGTAGAATTACTAATAATCCATCTGTATTTGTCAGGGTAAACCAGAGAAAAAATCTAAAATATTTGCCTGATTTTGCAAACATGGCGGTTGAAAAAGAAAGAAAAAAGATTAAGACTTTTGCAAAATTCGCAGTCCATTACCCATCACTAAGTCGCGGATGTTTGCTTGCATGCATTACCATCAATGCTGCTAGTGTGTCTGGAGTGAGTCAGATACCCCAAAAATATTAAATCGAAATAATAAATTCGATTCTTTTGGAATGGCTCCACGACACATAGCAAATCCACTAGGTGGGGGAAGTCGCCATGACACATACGGGTATTTTGTCACCTCTCGCGATATCGCGATATCGACAGCTCGTACTTTGTGTGTGAGGCCGGGAAAGGACTATCCATCAGTTTTGCGTATTGTAAAAAATAGGGGTAATCGATAAACATAAATATATATTTACAAATATCTAGATAATATTATAACATAAAATCCATTTTTTATTGTAGATAAATGAGGCTAACTCTAGTATAAATGTCACATGTTTCAGACTACTTATGTATGTGGGATATTATGCACGAGTTATGTAGTTTTTCACCCCTAAAGAATAATGTGACGTCCTGTTAAAAGAACTTTATTTTTGTTCTCTCAAAATAAATTATTCATACTATAGTTTCGAAATTAGTATTTGTTTTGTTATTAGTAATAGTAATTTTTGTTTGATACCTTACTGTTAAAGGTACTTTAATTATCAGCCTAACCTAAACACAGTTTAACAAAACTATGTATTGTATGCGTTTGTTGGACCAAAGATAGCATGCCATTTTGTCACATCTTTGTCACAGTATCATAGAGTTATATTTATATGCATAGTACCCACATTAAACAATTATTTTGGCCGCGCCGGGATAAAAAAAAACAGTCGAATTAAAATTAAGTTAAGGATCAGTCAATAAGTGGGGTATTGAGTTTTACCTTTAATATAAATGGCGCCCTCTTTTGTTGAGCTACACACAACTGTCATCAAATCACAAACTTCTTAGAATCAAGACTAGGCGATGACCAAAACGATAATTTCTCGACGAGCAGCGCCCTCCGAGCCGGCCGCTCGTCGCGTCCTAGTTATACGGGCCAGCACACAACGTTAACGGTACGGTTATACGGTATAGTACGACATGGTAAACGCTAACTAAGTCACTTTCTGCAACTATTTTTGGTGGCATTTTTTATGTACTTTAAAAAAATATAATTTCAATACTAGGCCTAGTATTATTAACTAGAATAGAATAAAGTTAATTCGGAGAAGATTTGACTTTTAAGATATTTCAGTGTCGTACCACTTTTCACGGCACCAGTCCAGTCTCATCTGTCACTGACCGCGTACGTACTCGCCCTAGTGCAAATGCAACTGAGACGTGCAAGCATAGACCTAAAGCAAGGTCTATGGTGCAAGGTAGGTCTATTTGCATGCAAGTGAAGAGGAGGAAAGAGGATTCGTGTAATCTGTAAGTTACATCCGGATAGGGGCTAAACTTCAGAATACCCGTCCATTCGCCATTTTATTACTAGTCTGGCACCCTTGTAATTAACATCACTGTGATGTGAAGGCTGGGACTGGGTACGAGAGGTATTTTTAGAAAAGGGACGTGGTGGACGGGTATTCTGGAATTGCTCCAGAAAAGGGATGTTGTGGCGGGGTTTTCTATACTATAGTTACTCCGGCCTATTTAATTTTAGGATAGGCCTAGGCCGGAGACCCATAGTTACTCCAGGCGCGGCGTGGCTTGGTGGGTTACATTGCACGCTAGTATGCCTGTATGGGAAATGACGCTACAGGTTTGAAATCCGCAGCGAGTAACTTTTACGGAGCAATTCCAGAATACCCGTCCACCACGTCCCTTTTCTATAAATACCTCTTGTACCCAGCCTACACATCACAGTGATGTTAATTACAAGGGTGCCAGACTAGTAATAAAATGGCGAATGGACGGGTATTCTGAAGTTTAGCCACTTTTACTCCTAGTCCTAGTCCTATTTGAAGGGCCTATCTTGTCAAGATAAAAAAAAAGGTTTTGTAGCTAAAAAACAGATTTGTAACTTTAAAAGTTTGGAGACAAATCCTCATTGTAAAACAGTCCACAGATACAACTGTCGTAAAAATAGTCTCCGCCTAAATTATATCTAGGTAGTGGATACTTAGCCTGAGATAGCGAAAAGTTCCCAGACGATACCCTTTGCCTATACCTGCCTGGTTGTGTTGATTTCATCTGCTGTGTCATGATGTGAATGATGACTGAGCTATTGATACTGAACACTGTAAAATGTTCCACAACAATGTTTTTTTCTACTGAACTTTTTATTGGAATTACCAATGATCGAAGTGGACTTCTTTCCAATGAATTATCAGGCCATATCTCAAAACTGTCTGAGATAAAATTCTGATTGAATGGATCGAGAGGGTTCAGAAACTGTTTTGCAATTTAAGTAGCGATGAAAATATTTCAAATTGTTTCTTTTTAGACTACTTGGTAGATGGCTTAAAGACACATTTTTAATAGTATACCGGTACTATACTGACTCATGTATAGGACTTGTTGCTGCGGACAAAATTTAAAAAAAGTTAGGGTTGCGTTTGTATACACGGTAATAAAGAATCGTTTTCACGCTGAAATATCAAACTGATAATACATGAATTACATAAGACATGACCCTTTTGTTCTTAAAAACTGATAAATTATGGATAGAATCAGAATTTTTGGCCCTTGAAATCCGGACCTGGTCATGCTTCTTTCCTTTTTATGGAAAAGACGACTTGTTTTAAAATTGTTCATTGATTATTATTATTTTAAAGTTGTTTGGAATTTCTTTGTATGAATGGAATGTCAGGAATCTGTATATGCCTATACTAAGAAGGGGAAAACATGATACAAAAATAGCTACATTGGTGAAAGTTTACATGACATGTTCCAATGTTTATAAACATTGATGTACCGGTAACTACTCGATTAAACGACAACCGGTTGAAGTTGACACGAGATCAAACTGTGACGTCAGAGATTATTTGCAATGTATTCTCTGGTTGACAAAATCAAAACAAATTACATTAGTGTATAGTCCGCTAGTTATGATTTAAAAAGGTGATCATTTATTTTATCAAAAAAGTTTAGATTCAACTTTTGATTTTCAACATAATTTTTAATTAAAATTTTGGGAAAAGTGACGATTACAAATTCATTTTGTTGGGGTCTTACAGTGGGCCTAACCTAACTCATATAACCTCTAACCATGTATATTTATCTCTGCGTTCATCTCTTTCCCTCATTCATATCCACAGAGACATATTTCAAAAACTTAAAGCGTCAATCTCGTTCTTGTCTCGCTTTACCAGAAGTTCCAAATTTCCTTTTCACATTGATACATAAGTTAAGAATGCTGTAATTTTTCCATTTCCTGTATCCATGTGCTTTATTAATCATCAAGTTTCACGGTCATTGTGGTCGGGCCAAAAAAAAAAAGACTGTCAGTCAAAACAAGATGACGAATAGTAAAACCGGTGTAGATAGCTGCATGTGTACATACATCGACAGCAATGTACTAGTAAGTATTGCATTATGTTTTTGTTGGTAGATGTACACTGTACATTGTGTACAACACATCAACATTCTTCAAGTACATGTTGTAGCAAGGGGCTCCTGATACCAGCATTGCTGCATTGAATCTTTGCTGCAAGAGTAATATACACCTCATTCCTTGGGTATAACTGCTTTCTAATTCTACAGTATAGAAATACCGTACGTGTGTACTAGTAGTGCCAATGAGTAAGCTTGACTACATGTGTACTGTATTACATGTGTATACCGGTTCATTTGCGTCTTGTGGCATACAAATGGCTATTCATAATACTGCAGCATGACCAGGCCATAATTTTAAACTTTATACAAAAAGAAGAAGAAAAAAAAACATGTCTTATGTAATTCACAGGGTTTTTACCTATCTAAAATTTGTTTTAGTTTTTTTATTTTAAGCCATACTGTTTTGACGTGTCCCCCAATAAGCTACACTATAATAGTTATATTCACTGCTACTAAATAGTTTCTGAATCCTTACGATCCATAGAATCTGAACTTTACTTCAAGAAAAGACTTTGGACAGTAAAATGTGACTTGATCATGTTATTACTTCATACATGTATACATGCATCAAGTTGGGAATAAATTCCTGTTTATTTATTATTCTTACCTCAGTGAAACACTTCTCACCATGTACGTGTAATCCTGGCAACATCCGCCCGATCGTCTAGTACTGATTAGCTTTGTTGAGACCGGCCTATGTATGCTGTGGACAACAGCATCAACTGCCAAACTGGCCCATGCTGTAGGGCCCTCGACAACAGCAGCAGCAACGGCCGCTTCGTCAGGGGCGGAGGAGGTTTTCACTGAGGCGCAGTCGGACATCGGCATTGAGGGGAATGTGGAAGGAGCCAGCCGAGCACAATGCGAGGCAGGCACACTGACGGGTAAGGTATTTTTAAACGGCAGGTTAATAAGGAGTTGGGGGGAGGGTTTAAGAAGGTGGAATTGGGGGGTTCCTTAGCTGATTAGGTCAATGCAGTCACTCCATCTAGTTAAAACTAACTTTGCGCTTAGGCCAAGACATCTCAAACTCAGATTGGCTTGGGGTCACTGTATTCTCATCTTATACCACCTTTGACCTTTATTTTGCGCTAAACCAAATTTGTCCTAAAAGTTTTTATTTTAACTTCTATATGAAGAGGCAGTTTAAATTGGTATGAAAAAAGAAAAAAAGAAAAAAGGGGTGGTTGTTGTTTTGTCGTTCTCTTGACTAATTCATTTCCCATTTTACCTTCTCCTCTATCAGAAGTACACAACACCTCCAACATCCCCGAAGTCGAACTCTTCAGCTTACTCGAGGAGAAAATACCGATGTACACGCTACGCGCTGACACTACGGCAAACTTCAGCTACGAGAACAGGGACTGGCGAAGGTCACCACGAGGTCAATCTGATGAGGTAGAACCGTCATGTGACCTACTCTCACCAATCATGATGGAGGAAACATTGAAATATTTCAGTAAGTGTAAATGTTGTGTAGTTGTAGTCGGTGGCTGGGTTGAGGGCAGTAAACTTGACCTGCGACAACAGGTCGATGTGGGGTCAATGTTGGGTCAATCCGACCTATTTTCACCTATGATGATAGAGGAAACATTGTACAACTCTTTCAGACTTCACAATTGCAAATGAAAATGTGTGTAAATGTTTGGCCTAATAGATTTTATCACATTTATAATTTTGTTTTGCCATTTTGTGATCATTGCACTGGTTCGAGGGTCGATTCCGCACATTAGGGCGAAATGATGGCATCCTCAACTGCCCCTTTTAAACAGTACCGTGGGTACGGCTGTACTAAAGAATAACATTATTGGACTGTTTTTACGTTTATTAACGAATGTGTAAAAGCTCATCAACTTGAAAACATACATTTTCCTGTCCTACATCATTGGTCTGTTTTCTCGTAATTATAATTTGCACTTCATGGCGGACCTCATGTCTTTCACATGCTCTGTTGTGCGTACTGATAGTCAATCCCCCAACTATCATTAGAAAGGTGTATTTCTACTCAAATAAAAAATACCAACATCTAAATTTTCTCAATGTGCGACTTTATCCTTGCTATTACTATGTCGCGGTATTAAATGCTTTGTGGGAAAGTTGGGGCGCGCATGAGTGAACACCAGACCGCAACTAAAGGGTGTGGTCAAATACAAAAATTACAACATATGCCATAATATTTGCACGCTTCGTCACATCTTTCATTACAATGAAAATGAAATTTCAAAACAAAACAGTAGGCTTGTTGTTGTAGCAGCCATGATGTTTATTTTTTAATATTTATTAAAACATTTCAGGATATAGTATTTTGTCTCCAAGAACTCTTTGTGAGGAGTGACCGATTTTATATATTTTTTGCTACCAGTAACTATTTCTTTTTGAGATAAGACTATATTGAGAATTAGAGCCACTTGGTGGCGCTGTTCATGACTCCACTTCATACATATGTATTCAGTGCATGTACATGTACATGTACTACATGTATGTACACTACGCATGTATGCAGTGCATGTACATGTATGGTAGACATGTACAGTAAGTAGGTAGGTATGTATGTGTGTATGTACAGTACACTACACATGTACAAAACTGTGTGTTTACAGTGCAGTGTAGACAACTAAACACATGTACATTTGGCTATTACAAACAAGAAATACGGCTATACCATTATCAAATAGGGGTTTGGTTATTGCTCTCATTTAGATTTATACTGCTATTTAACAGAGACGGAATTGATCATTTTTTTCTAGATTGAATCTATTATTTTGGAAAAATGGTAATGGATAAAAATTTGATGAATAATAATTTTGTTTTCCAGATTAATTTTTCAATCTTAATAAATGAAGTAACAGTATTAGAAAAAACCTAATAAGACATTTCCAAATGCCAGACTGTGCAAACTCCCCTGTTAATAATGGACAATTCCATTCTAGAAAAGAAATGAGAGTTCTGTTAATGATTTCTAGTCGTTGCCATAGCGATTGTCCAACAAACCAAAGACGAACAGAGTGAGATGTAAATATATTATGCATCAGCCGATGGGTAATAAATGTTCCTCACGTCCAGGAGGGAAGTCATGATATTCAAGGATGGAACTACATGTATGGAATATTGCCGCACCGGTGTGTACACATATCCAATTAGCATACATATTAATTGTTTTTGAACCTACTTGTAATGTTGCTGGTTGTGGTACATGTACTATAGAGTGGGGAAATGTTCAATCAGTGCCTGCACCGAGGATAATAATGATAAATGCGACGCAATCTATATAATAACACCTTTCACTAATTGAAATTGATTTGGTTCAATATATGTTTGTGTGTTTGTGTGTACTGGTTGGTTAGTTTGCACTCATTGAAATTCAGCTGTGTTTGGATTGATTGTTAAACCTTACTACTTTGGAGTGTATTCCTTTTGATGTGTATTCCTTTCTTCTTTTGATGGGATGAATGGTATTGTTGGGGATGTAAAGAAGCCCATGGTTCTTTATACCCACAAAGTGATAAAACTCTGGTGTTGACTGCTTTCGTGTTTATGATTCAACACGTTCGTTGGTTGGTTTTGATAGACGGAGAACAGTTTGGCTGGGATCGATATATTATACTCTCGATTCTACTGACTCATAACGCTGGAATAATAGTTTGGACATCTCTGATAGCCACCCATTGATGAAGTGCTGTTGCGTTGCTGTTGTGTGCAGCGGCGTTATTATTTAATTGTTTAACCAGAGGATTGCTTTGATTGTTGGGTGGAGTCTATTGTACTGTAACCCAATTTGTTTAGACACCTCTCCAATGGGGGAATTGTGTCTCAAAATCTTTGCAAAAAGTGTGCGTCTGTGCAGTCAAGTGTTGCCTTCCATGAATAAGCGGCATTGTGTTGGCTACAGGTCAGGATGCTTGAGCTTTTAAATGTGTTGGAAGTTGTAGCCAATGTTATTTTAACCACTACAACTGCAGGCTATAGTGTGCACACTTTGGACTCTGCACTGTATGAGTGTTGCGCCGTGTTTATAATGGATTGAGTGTACACATGTACTGTTTGCGTGTTGTGGTCGTCTATTTTTATCGGCAGCAAAATACAGATAACGTACGCCGAAGTGTGCATTTGGTTTGTGTGCTGTGCATACATTCATGTATGTGTGTGTATGCTCCGTGGTTTATACAATATTGGGATTGCGAACGCCAAAATGTGACTGGGACCCCTGGAATGGTGCCTAACCACGGTAGGAGTTGCGTACCAGTAGGAGAAGCCTGCCCTCGCGGCGGCCGCCAGAACAAGCCGAGGTGCACGGACGCCGAGGGCACCGATGAACCATGGAACGATCTATTTGTGAGTTTCGCTGAAATGAGCCGTCTTGAGGATTGTGGCCGATCTATTCTGGAAGAAACCAGCAGTGGGAGAGCCGACCACACCACAGCTGTGGGTGGGGCAGTCTGCATTGGAGGAGGAGAAACAACAACCCACGTTTGCGACGGTATATATAGTGTGTTTACAAGCTCAAACCTAAATTGTAAATTGATAAACAAAACATCCACATTATCTCATCACAAAATACCCTGCCTCTTTCATTCCAGTTCTATCATAACTTCTTTCTTGTCACCTGCGCTATCCTCTTTCATCCTATCCCATCCTCTTTCAACCCACCCTTATGTTTTTTTTATTCCACCCTCTTTCATTCTAGCGTCTTTCAGCCCACTATCCTTCAACCCACCCACTCTTAACCCACCCTCTTTCAACCCACCCTCTTTCAACCCACCCTCTTTCAACGCACCCTCCTTCAACCCACCCTCTTTCACCCCACCCTCTTTCAACCCAGCTTCTTTCAACCCACCCTCTTTCACCCCACCCTCTTTCGACCCCCACCCTCTTTCGACCCCCCCTCTTTCGACCCCCACCCTCTTTCGACCCCCACCTCTTTCGACCCCACCCTCTTTCACCCCCACCCTCTTTCACCCCCACCCTCTTTCACCCCCACCCTCTTTCACCCCACCCTCTTTCAACCCAC
>JAVCKS010003345.1:3625-19048 GCA_032273685.1 Pteraster tesselatus | reverse complement strand
CAGATATAATTGGTGCATGTTTCCAGGCCGTTCGCGTGGCGTCCGCCGTGTCCGGGTGATGTTTCTCCCCTGAAGTAGGCTGATTGATGCCGGTGGAATCAGGCGCGATGTGGCGATACTGCGTGTATTTACTGGCTGGTGTTTGCGATTCTCCCCCCCCCCCTAAAAAAAATGGGCCGGGTTAGTCTCTAAAGTTCAGTTTCGGTATCTGCCGTACAGACTAAACCAGTATAAATCCCATCATGTCAAAGGCGAGGGGATGGGGGGGGGGGGCAAGCAGGGAGAGACCAATAAGGGGAGGCTAAGGGGTGGGGTAAAGAGGTGGGGCCAAGGGGTGGGACCAAGGGGTGGGACCAATGGGTGGGGCCCGGGTCTCGGCGTAAATACACGTAAACAAAAATTCGGCGCCTTTAAATATGCCACTGTATTATGCCTATTATACAACTGGCGCGCACGTTGTAATGGAGAATCGCGTTGATATCGACAGCAAAACAGGCCCTATACTGACAAAATATACAGGCATAACCTCGCCGCACTGTCATGAGGCGTACTAATATAATAACAATGTGCTGCGGCCAGACCCCAAACTACCCAGGAGTACCGTGGCTCAGTCGAAGTTACCGAGATTCGTGTAGCTACCCATAGCGTCCCTGATTTCCCAGTCGTCTCCATCGCTCTCCTATAGCCAAGATCACTAGCAATCTCGTTCTTCTGATTTCCCCCTTGGTCGTTCCCCTAACTGCCTCTCGAAAGTTTCTCGCTCGCCGAGGACTATAGTCCGGGTTCTCTTAATCCTACAACCAACACTCAGCTCAGAACCAGGGAAATCTTTGAAACGGGTCATTCGCTAACCGCTTATCCCCCACCGAGTAGAGATCCGCATGAATTCAGCGACTAAGCTGAACACCAACTCCTTACCACCCATTTCAATCATCGGTTCGCAACTATTCTACTATTCGCATGTTCCTCGGTACCGGATCCGAAGAATGTCCATCCCTGTACATGTCCATCTAAGAAACGCCCTTTAAACAAACCTTTTCCCTATACGACTCATTTAGTAACCGGTCAGAATACTACTCCCTTAGCAATTCATATCATGTTCTGACACTATTTCGCACACTCTCTATAACCACACGTTTCTACTTGGATTGGACTTTTCCTGCACCCGCAAAGCCAAAATTGACGCCGGAATATGCCACTTTCGAATTAACCAAGCAATCGTTCCCCTTGAACAGTTTGCCTTGTGATTCTTCACGTTGCTATAGAATTACCCTCCCCTCGATCGAATTCATCCCTTCCAAGACCAACTTCCCATCAAGTAAACCACTGTTCATCGGATTGCACCTTGGACACACAATCTCCAATATGGGTTATGATAACCACTTAGAACTACTATACACTCCGATTCTGGCATTCAACAAGTTCCTACTTGGGTATAACTGGTGGTAACTGCCCACTGCGACCTAAGTCAAGTGACTTACATGGAACAAGTCATGTGACTAACTTCTTTTGATGATCCTAAAGTAAACCACTATTCCATTTTAGTACGTGGTTAAGCGTTCTTTCTAACGAGATATCAACGTCTGCGTCTACTTACAAACCAACAGCCTATTTATGTGTTCTTTTGATTATTTCTCATCAAGTATATTAAACAATGTGTAGCCCGATACATTCGATTTTACTCGTTAGACTCTCAAACATGATGCACTTTAGATTTCCAGCTATATCATCCTCTGTCAGCGACCGAGCTTGCCTTGAAAGTGAACTTAGCTATTTATCAGAAGGCTTACTCACCCTTGGCCCACATTGACAGATCTAGCTGATAATACTAGCTGGTAGATCGTCGCCCTGTTAACTTTATAGGTAAGAATCACCCGAGGAGCTCAAGGAAAAGATATTCGTGTAATTGCCGAAGGTTACGGCGATGGTTTATACAAACTAACAGTCTTGAAATAAATAACAAATATACGGATTAATGTTGAACTTGTTGATTGTGGAATTGGTACAACTACATGTATAGTTGGCTGAGGTTTGCCAACAAGACAAGACCAACCGTATAGTTGGGCTTTATTGTGTGAGTGACTAGCAGTCATAGGTGATTCATATATTCTAGCACACTTTAATCAGGATGAAAATGAAATATATTTCATATACTATTATTAAGTAAAAACGCCTTTTTTGTTTTAAAGACCCCCAAAACAATCGTCGGATCGTCAAAACAATAATTGTACAAAGGTTTGAATGGCATCAGTTCATTATACCCCACGAACGACACGGTTAACTGCACGATTTACGAGAATCACTATTAACTGGAGGAGACACAGAATGGGCGAAGATAACAGTTGGGGGGAAGGGAAGGGTTCGAAAAGAAAATGGGTGTAAACTCGTCAAAGGGGTATTCTCCTGTCCACTGGCGATATCAAATAATCCTGGCTACATTCCACGTCACGTTCGTGAATAATGTTATGACTGAGCTGGGTAGATAGCTGCAGTAAAACAAAAATGACGCACGAAGCGAATAAGTAATTGTCCAAAGCAATTTTGGGTTACCGCGTTCTAAACATCACAACTGTGCAGCGCGGCCAGCCTAGATCGTAAGGTTTTTTTTCTTCTTTCTCTTCTTTTGAAGCTTATAACGACACTCTACAATAGTGTTGAACACAGTTGGCTCGAGGTCCAGACCCGGGTGACTCACGCCTTCAGTTGAAGCGAACACTCCAAAGACGGTAGGTTAATCAACGGAGATAGTGGATCATACAATGTCTTGGCTTTTCGTGTCTTATAATTAGCTGAAGAAACCGCGAGTGCTCCTCCCCCGCCTGATGAAAAAAAACTATAGGCAGTTTATTAACGGTGTACATTAGCAAAGAAATATCTCGTTATAGAGATCATGGTGTGAGCGGATTAATATAGTGCGAATTGTGTGCGAACAAGCAAACGTACCACATTACCCCCTATTATGCCTATTTGCAATCAACTGTGGGACTATAATGTATACGGTACACACTAAAGCAGTCTTTGCTATAAGCACGAAGCCTACCCGGAACTTCCTAATTTATCCCCGTCCAAGGGATAGGGAAACGACCAATCAAGGCACTTCTATTCCAACAGAAGTGTTCGTTATTGGCTACCGTTTTGGCTGTATACTCTAAGGGTAGGTGATTATAAAACTAGCTACTAGTGCTGCTTAACCAACGGTTGTAGGTCGGCCTATTAAACAAACCTTTTGAAGCGTTAAACGCGGGCATTACAGGAGCGTCTGTGTATAACGTACGGTGCGGTATACGTCACTACATTCTCGTCGCGAACGTGCACGCAAATTACAGCAGCGGATGCGAAGTAACGCGGACCTGTTGATGTGCATTGAAATCCAATCAGGATGAGCGCAGCAGGCTCCACTCGTGTATCCCTCCGCCGGGTGATTTGCATAATTGCTACATGACGGACTGGCTGGAGGGGCTGGTGACTAGTATATACATGGTGAGGGTCTTGGAAACTTCTTGGCAGTTGTTCAACAAGCGAGGCTGCATGCCGTTCGCTAGCCTCATTCAGACCACAGCTAGCTGTATGTGTGTACGCGCGTGTGTGTTTTTGGGGACGGTAGGAGTATAACTTCAAGTTTGTGGACTTATATACTATACACACCCAGCCATGGATTGGTGGTACAACCATACCCGATCTTCTTGCCGACACCAGTCGAGGAAACACTATTACCAACACCCTGGCAGTCACCGGCCGTCTCACCGAGGTGCCTCGCACCACCAGCAGCACTACCACCCGGCGCGCGGCAAACATCACCCCGTCGGCTCGTCGGGCATTAACGGTCGCACTGCCAGATTCTGCGAACTACGACGCGCCCCGTTCAACTCCTATGGATATTATCACCCGTATCGAAAGGTAAATATCCTGGAAAGGTTCATTGTTTTCTGTTAGTATTATCCCATTACTATTATCTGCTCGACTTGCTTTATATTCGGGGCATTGGTTTAATTGTGATGTTTGGATTACTAGTATAAATGTTGGGAGTTTAAGGTAGAAATGTGAAAGTGTAACATTGAACTTTAGTACGTTTTTGAAGTTGTAAGCATGAAATAGTATATTGTGTAGGCGTACCGTACGGTACTCTACCAAACATAAATACATATATCGGTACAGACGGCCTGCAAGATATATACACACCTATAAACATACAATAAAATCAGTGTCATCAGGATAGCAACAGATTTATTAAAACCATATTATTTACTGATAACATCACTAATTATTATTTAAACGAAACGAAAACAGCGCAATGCGTTACACATTACACCACCGGGGAGACACGGGCAGCAGAAGGCCTAAGCAAGTAACTTTGCAACAAGACAATCTGAATTGTTCGTTAGATTATTCACATCCTTTTACTGCTATCATCACAGGCGTAGAAGAAGAAGAAGAACGTCTTCAAATATGCACGGTTTCCTGGTCGGAAACGTCCTTCCGTTCGCTTATAACGAACACATTGTGTATAATTGCTGCCCATGGTATAGACACGTTTTACGGCAGACGATGGCTGTGTAATGGTGCATGGTTTGGATAACGTATATCAGAAGTATTGTACTTGTATAGTAACATGTACATTGCGCGTAGAATGAAAGAACGATGTGTGTATAATAATGGGACGCAATGCTTCTGAAATAGTCGAATGTCGATGTACACGGATTTTGTCTTGTCGGTTACCGAGAAACTGCATAAGCCATGCACCTTATGCGTATAATGTTATTTAGATATGTGATTTCTGCAGATGGCGTCATAATTTGAACATTCGTGCGGGCCTCTAACTTTAGACAATTGAGCTTTACTACAGGACTTTGATCCGAAGCTGAAGCCTTTGGTTCAAGACTGATGAACCTACACACGATGAGACGGGAGCCTTCGTTTGGGAGCGTCGTCGCGCAAAAACACGGAAGCTCCCACGGTATAGGAAACCACCACTATATACCGAAGGTCGAACTGTAATGATGTAAGGCAGAGGTTTTATCAAATATAGCCAGCCCACGACTTCATCAGTGTTACTGCGTGCGCGAAATACAACATGTACGCCATCTATAGGTTGGAGCGACTTGGATAAAATATAAATGTATACATCTGGTGTAATCGAATTAACGTGAACAGCGCTGTTCAAATCTATACCGACTAATTTGCGCTGTCCTATATTCTCGTTGGTTTGGGGGGGCAATGTAGAACCACCTATACACACAGATTTGTGGAAATGAAGATTTCCTGGAAGTAAGAGATTGAAGGCAAGAAGGAAAGAATCTAATAGATGTAGACGTACACTCGTTTCGTTACAAAACACGCTGACCGATGCCACAGCGCACCCATAACACTATAACTATAAATAAGAGCTATAAGTACAGAGTTGCGTGAAAAATGTAGCAAATACCCGAGTATCAAACATTGTAACATGCAAGTTTCTAGTTTCTGTCCACCATTTTGAATCTAAAGAATAGGTCGGAGGTTACATTACCAAAACTACGTTACACTGACCCATACACTTTTTTTTTTCTTATAATTCCTTCGTCGGACCCATCTGAACAATGGGTATGCGGGCAATATTGCAACCCATCAGTAACAACCCGAATCAAGAGTAAAAATGTTCAAAAATTAAACAACATAATAAACATTAATATAAAAAGGGGAGTGCCTTTTAGGTAATGATAACCTTTGACCTAATCTTTCCATTAACAATGGCGGGTGAAAGATCACCCCGAGGGCCGTGGGGATGTTAGGACACGCACGTGATGTCGTGCCTAAGCCTAAACGTTCATTACAGCGCTTATAAACTATATTTAGCTGGTTCGCTTACAGCGAAACAGCTATTGTAATCGTTAAAGTTTTTAATTGTTTAATGTTATGATTATTATATACTTGCCTTAATTGTTTTATTTTGTTGAAAATTTTCTAATCGTGACATCACTTCACGGTTTGTCACACTATCTGACTCAATACCCAGGTTCCATCACGCGCAGTGTGTACTTTTATATATTGCCCTACTAGGTTAAAAAAAAGTCTAAATCGTGACGTTCTACGACACGTGGAGAATCTTGCTAAAGACAGCTGCACGTAATTGGTATACACTTATCGCTTATGGGCATGTACGCATCTGCCGTGTTCGTGCCCGGCCGTACAACTGAAGATTGGAAGGCTGCATCCACTCAGCAGTTATACGACCATGCTTTCTAAACACCTTAACCGTGTATACCTCTGGTGTTATAGCGTTGATATCTCGGCATGCACACACGTTAATGGATGGCCTCTGTGTAGTTCACACGCCAGCTTCCATCAATGTCTTTACGTTGTCATCCGCCTGGCCCGTGGTGCCGCATATCCACGTGGTAACAGATACGCATCCGGTGCTACATAAATATAGAAGATTACACGAGGTTACGAGATGGAGCGAGCAGAACAATTAATGTCACTATTCAGTATGCATTATTTACCAAATTAAGTGTTGATCGCAAGTCAGTATATCTTCGCAAGCACGTCGGTTGCAACTGCGGATCAAGGTGTTGTATCGGGTTGGTAAAATCGTTACAGATGTAGCCTGGTACCCAAAATATTGTCTGGTTTAGTTGTATAGATAAAGTGTACAGCCGTCAGAGGTTAACAGTCTATACACAAAGTCTTTGTATGTGCTCGGCATATTAATATAGAATATCTTTTTGTACGTGCGTACTTCCAGAAGGCTTGCTTGTTTTCCATTTACGGTTGGGTGATATCTTTGGGTTAGACCGATCATTCCACTCAGGAATACTGGCCCGAAACAACGAGCTTCCAGCCATTGAATCACTCGTGAAAATGTGTCGAAGATCCAGGTCCAATGGCACGTCATACATTGCTGCTATTATACGCGTGTATTTGCTTCGAGGTTTGATACAAATTAGGGCAAGGTTGTCTGGGGGATTATTGAATCACAGGAAACAGAATCAGGTTTATTGACGTGGCTAATCAATTATGCACTGTCCACCAGCCAGCGCACGACAGGTTAAAGATCGCTACGGTAAGGGAGCAAAACGATTCATCCACTACTACAATGGCGGTTCGCGCCGGGTTTCCCTAGTATACTTGCATGTATCTCTGCGGTGCACCAGAAATAGTCGAAACTTCAGAAAACAAACGTGGAAATGGAAATATGTTTCCGATTTGTGTCATAACAGTTAATTCATTACACGAAATGTTTGAAAGTAGGCAACATTTTTAGGCGATATTAAGGCTGTATGTACATTGATAATGTTTTGAAAAATGGACAAATGAGCTTGTACTTGAAGCTCGTGCGTATAACCGCCTCATCTACGAGGGGACCGTCTAACCTCCAGCACACGCTGATCACAGTACACAGGTGGTAGGGTAAGTCCGTCCGAGTGCAATACCGACACTCGTCTCTGGCCATAGGCCCAGGAACTAGGGGATAAACTCACTCCGTGAGTCACTACCGTCAAAGTTGCCTAAAGTGACGCGTGTGGACATATTCCAACCATAGCGGCAGCGGAGGAATAACGACCAGCATCTTCGTTGAAGCGTGAATGATAGCACGGGCGTGGTTCCGTTATGACCTTTGGGGCAGAGGAGGGGGTGGTTCACGGACCTCAAGCCGCGATTCTATGGGGGTTACACAAGACTCCTTGTTTGAAGGCGCAGTGTACAGACGTGGACTTGCGGTTAAGTTTACAGACCGTGTTTTCGACTACCTTTCCCGCTAAGTTACTAGGCCTATATCTATATCTATAACACCGCAGCCTTTTATCGACGCCTCCCCTCCTTTTTGACTCTCTCTCTCTCTCTTTCACTCTCTCTCAATCTCCTTCTCAAATCATGGGTCTGGGTAGACTTAATTCGACAGTTCAACATCCTGGGAAACTGAGGTCACTAAAACGACTCCAGACGAGGAAAACATAAAAAACAATCTGAGAGGCGACCCCCATGCGTGGTATTGTAGTATAGCAGTTGATCTTGAGCGCGCAGCCGATCGCTATACCGCACTTGGGCTGCCAAGAAAATAGAAATGAATTCCCAAGTAAACCATTACATCTTGCTTGCCAGTAAATTCAGCAGCCACCATGCCGTGATAATAGGCCCTCGTCGTCGTGTGATTTACAAAACAATACCTTGTAATATTCTGGCCTGGTTACACTGATTAACAAACAAATCTTAACGAAAACAATAGCTGCTTCGCCTGTTGGGCGAAACAGCTAATTAAATAAACAAATTTAAACTAGCTAATTATCCAGTTCTATAGAGATCAGTAATATGGACTAGCATTACGTGAACCAATTTTACGGAAACAAAAATCACGAGACTATATGTAAGGCAAGTATAACCACACTTACATGTACTTTGAACTTTGGGGCAGTGGGTGCTGCGATTGTGTGAGTTATACTATAATCACACAATACGTCAACAACGCCTCCAAGCGCAAATTGTATACTCGAAAATAATTATGACGCCGGTTCGTTAGTAACACGCGCCGCATCGCAAAGGTTTCAAATAATAATTTGTCATTTTTTTTCATGACCGAAACTATTTACATCACAGAGGACCAGATGTGAAAAGTACTTCTTTTTTGTTATCCTACATGGGAAAACGAAATTCCTGTTACCATTTTCGAGCTGTTGATTTGTGTAAGCTACAAACAATGCATGCGTCGCAGCTACTGCATAATGCATGAACCTGTTGATGCCGTGGAAGAAACGACTTCATTTCCTGGTTGTCGTGGGCTTGGCAAAAATCTGTAATTAATGCGATTATCAGACGTTCCGGTACTAATGGATAATAGACTAATATACCGTGATGTATTTCGTCCATGGTACACGAACACTACGTCACTAAGTATTATTATACTCGGTTGGGTCAGCTGGCGAGAGCCAAATCAGAATACTGCGGTCGGGTCAAGACTGCATGCTGATGGGATACTGTTCGTAGTCTACGTCAGCTGCTCGTCGGTGACAGTCAATTCTCTAGAACGCACACCGCCCTCTGTCGGTCTTTGGCAAATACTAGATGGACCGTTGACATCAGCAGCTATAAGCTTGCGCTTCTAATGTATGCCTACTGCAGGCCCTTACTACTTCCAGAAACCTCAGGATTAGAACTCGTTTAGCAATCCTGGCAACGTATAACAATGTAAAATGTACATGTACATGTACATACATGTACAATGTACAACCACCCCACAGTGTTTCTACATTTGGCGTAAACCTGTAATTATCTTCTTTCAAAGATATCATTCAGCCTGTGGGAATTTCCTCTGACTACGATATAATCAGGGTCTCCCATAGAAATGAAGGTTTAATAATTAACAATGGAACCCGGGTGTTAGGGCAAAGCCAAAACGGGAAGTGTGACGCAATTGGCGTCCTAGAAAGTTTGCGCCTACCTCCAAACTGAACCGGAGATTACAGTACGCTTAATGAATTATTCAACGTCCGACAACCAATAGTTTCCGTGATAGGTGATATCATATCTTAATAAGGGCGTGGCAACAAATGTATGAATTATTCAACGAAATTCATAAACAAACTTGCACGTCGGAAATGCGATTATTGTTGTGTCAGCCACACACCGAACTCAACCAACCTTAGCCAAAATGAATGCTGTATTATTCACCGTAATAATATGGCGACCTGGATAATGCTCGTTCCAGGCTGCGCTTAATACCGCTTTGACTAGACTCGTCTCGCTAGGGCCAGGCTAGGGGCGTGTTTATGTTAATTGTATTATAATATTGTATAAACAATACACACGCGCGCACGTACCAGGCGCAGCTAGCGAAACGCCGCATATAGCCGCAATAATCACAAACCACAATACACAGGCTACCGATGAGACTGGTTATGGAAATATACGGCGCAGTTTTCACTTTATTTAGCGGTTTGACTTCGCAACTGGACCATTACCTATCTGGACATTAAAACAGTAACTTACACTCGCCATGGAGATACCACAGTCTGAACTCGATTTCAATAACAAAATGGAATGTACACTCAATTTGTATGAAGACCCGAATCTAAAGGTACAGTATTATACTAATTTGCATCATACCTTACATGACATAATACAATACATGTCATGTACATGTACATGTACAGTATGTACATGTACACGACATGTACAGTACATGTACCGTAAGTACAGTAACATTTCCGCGCGGTTTATTATGATTTACTGTACATGTACATGTACGTACATGTAGACGACAATGCATGTTTACGACAGACTCTGCCGTATTTTAATCCATGGAAATTGTACTCGACCTTCACAATCATGCTTTGTTGACTCACGCAATCATTCGTAATTCGTGGGAATATCCCAGGGTTTTGTAGAATGTAAAGATTCACGGGTGCTGACGCACAAATTCTACCGTGGATGGAGTAGGTTTTGACTGATTAGACCCAGCAGCTGTCGTGGTAGTAGTAGTAGTTCTACTAGTACTACTGCGATCCATGAATTCAGTTAGCAACTACAGATACTTGTATACTTGTAAAAGCCAGTTTGTTTTCGAGGTAGAAATCAATCTAGCGACACCACTTAGCTCAACAGATGGCAATGCCTTACGTTTGAAAACATATGTTGTTTAGGAGGTACTGTTCGATTTAAATAATCCGGTTGTAGCTTAATTAGGATGATTTGGGCATAGAAAGATTCCATTCACCGGTATAGTATTTTCTTGTCAAAATGAATTTGACAAGGGGGGGCAAACCACATCTACTAACAAGCAAACCTTCTTTGAGTATTTTGTGCTGAAACATAATAAAGTAAAAGAAAATTGGAATACCCAAGTATACACTTACAGTCTACCACTTGTGTATGGTCTTACTACTACCACTGTCCCATGCTAACATAGTAACATTGGTGCCTCCAAACTTTCTGCATGTTATTCACTGTTGTTATTCAAGTACCCAAGTTGTACTGTCGGAGCTTGCCATTAAACATGTGTTAAAGGACCATCCATTGAGCATAATGAATGGTCACCTATACACTAGAATGTAGAATGTTGTAGCACAATGTAGCCAAAGGTCACATCTTCTATAGTTATACAGTCAAAGCAAAGTAAGGTAATTAAAGTTTATCTCAGCATAGCATTATGGCTCTTCATCAGTGACTAACTAAAAAACAAGTTATGTCTTTGCTTTTCATTGCAAAACAAAATGAACTAGCTTTATTCCTACCTTTAAGGTCTGTTTTTCGTAATTATAATTTGTATACATCATAGAGCCCCTTATGTCTTTGACACGCTCTGATGTGCATATGTACTGATGGTCAATCGCTGACGTGGTACATGCCATTAGAAAGGTATCTTTCTACTGAATGTAAAAATACCAACAGCATCTGCAATTCCTCGATGTTTGACTTATCCTTGCCTCATTTATGAATTGGTTTTTGTATTTATTTTAGGAATTTACGTAAGTAGAACTGTTATAGTCCCTGAAGAACAAACACAAAATGGGATTTATTTATAGAATAGGTAGATTGATATTTTTACTACTATTTATGTACATAAGTGAACTTGTACTACAATACGTGCGGCTAAGTCCTTGACACTAGTACGCACCAGGCTGTGTTCGTGCCTAGCACTAACAAGTACCGTTCTCCATAATGGTATAGAAAGGCTTCATGAATACTTCGTTGTTGTTAGCAACAGAATTCGCGCCCGGTTGCATAAACTGAATCACAATCATTGAAAATACCTTTTTACGTGCGTACATGTACGTACAATCGTACATAAATAGATTTTCATTTGAATACTACTGCGATTTATAGGCGGCTGCTGACAGTAAATTCTAACGTAAGTTTTAATCGCGGAAGTGCGCCAAACAATAATGGCGGTAGCTGGGTGTGTCGCCCATAATCGTTTTCCAACCCCACCGTGCCCAACTATTTTACAAAGGGTTTGTTTGGAGGAAACGAAGATGATCGGGAAAACTAGTTTAATGTGAATATATTGAGATTATTGACAAAACAATCCTACAGTTGCGATATGAATAACGGTTTTGCACAAAGTAAGAATTCCGAATGTTCGAAAAGAAATCGCTTGCATTGCAAAGGAGGGCGTTTCTTCTTAAATCAATACAGTATCTTGTTCTTGTGAGTTTGTGGTGTGTGCTGACAACTAACTTCAACGGCCTTTCGGCGGCGATATTGCCATCACAGGTTTTGTGACATCAGGTTTTGGAGTGAGCGCCCAAATTACTACTTACAACTGGCAGAAATATAATTTCACTGAGAGAGGGAGGGGGGCGATCCAAACTTTACAATTAGAACATGGGATGTGATTTAATAAATCGGGGGGCGCATAATAGCGAAAATCCGACAATCTAGAAAAGCAGTCAACAGTGTTTTTGTAATGAGAAAACATCGGCATGTACATTACATGTATGCTGTACGTCTAGTTCAAGTTTGTATTGTACATTATACAAACTGTTGCTTTTGTTGTTACCCTATCAAGTACGGTCCGTAGTGTTCTACTTCCAGAAGCTTCCATCTAATGCGTCTCGTGCACACGTACACGTTTACAGTTGTAAAGGGTGACGTCATTCTAAATTTAGAGTGAATGATTTTGCGCAGTGAACTGGTAGTTTATTGTGCGCGCATAATATGCATGACCATTAAAATACACCCGCGCGCACGTCACGTATTATCATACAGTACAGTGTATACGTGAATGTGGCACTCCTGTTTTTCTACAGTCGGCTTTGTCTGGCGTAAAAACAAATTTTTGGTGTACAAATTTAACCAAGAAAATAATTCAGCGTCTGATCCGTTGTTGTATGAACACATGTGACGACGTTTCGTTGGATCTTTAGTTGTAAAAGAGGACTGCACTCGATCTGAAACCCTGCTGTTTCACCGACGTTTTTAGGGAGACCGTCTGCACGAGAACAGTGGTTGTGTACGGCGTAGCAACGAGCACACAGCGGGCGCGCAGTGTGCGTGTGCTGCAGCTGCGCTGCCTTTGTCCACCGTTTTCTCTTCGCAGAATTACCTAAGTTACAACTTGGCTTGGATACAGTTGGACACTTAGTACTACTATTACCTGCATACTACAAAAAGTGGATTCCTTCCTTTATTTAACTTTTGCATTATATTCCATTACTTCAGGAATTGTATGTTTACTTTTTCTTTGTCTAGTTTTCGGGCCTTGTTTTGGCCAAGCATATTTTGGCAGTGACAGTGTTTAAACTACTAAGTTGTTGTACTTTTAGCCTAGTACTAGTACAGCAGTACTTAGTACGTAACATTGAGAATGATGATTCACAAGCAATGGCGAGATCCCTTTCTCACGCTTGCTGTTATTCTGAGCCTGCTTCGGGTGGACTGGGAGGATTACATGCAAGGACAAATTGCCACTCGGTCACCTGAAATAAACGACATTCTACTCGGGGAAAGTGTTGCCCTCACTGAAACACAATTCCACAATTTCTACAACAGCTACGGAGGGAATTATGACAACGTGAACTTAAAGAGCCAATACGATTACCATAGGGGTCAGTCTGCGTTTCAGGATCTTCACTCGTTGGCCCAAGGCATCCATCCCATCGGACCGAATAGAACAGAAATCTCAACATGGCTGCTGGATCGACTAGAACCTAACAATATCCGACCTCTGACTTTTGTTAATTTAGCATTAGCACCCAATAATAACAATAACAACGATGAGAACAACAACAATGGGGAAGCTTCTGAAGCAGCTATCGGTTCTGGTCCGATATCGGTGGATGGTGCTGTTGCCGTTGTGCACAGTCCTAATGTGGATCTTAGTCCTGAGGTATTCCGATATAAAAATCTGCCTTATGGTGAAGAACTCGCTGTACATTTTTCTACTAATTATAAACACACAGTTCAGTTAACTACAGTATTAATGTAATAAGAACAGTTTTTAGGGGGGGGGGGGGTGGTAAAAGAAAACAAATTATCATTTAATCTATCCAACAAGATATATATAGATTTAGCTCTGAAATGACTATGGTATGGTTTACTGTGGACTTTGTTGCCTAACTGCCCCTGTCTGGCTGTGTAATATTGGCTAGTGATACATGTGTACTGGAATACCCTGTAGCAATTATAAATCATCTCCAAAAAGACCAATTCTATTTCAGTATATACCGAGGGAATTTTAGAATTTGACTGTTTATACTAATGAGGTAAATAGTACAGTTGCCGGGTATACCACTGGTTGTTAACAAACGTCTGCTAAAGTAGTTGCCGAATCGACCGACAATATCAATTTGAAGTCACTGATAAAGAATTTGTAAATCAAAAATGTATAACTAAATGTTTGTTTTATGATTTTTAACATAGGACATGGACCTCATCGAGACATTATGGAGGCAAGACATTGATATGGGCATCTCCAGAGAGGAGCCTTATACTTTCAAAGAGGAGCTGCTCCTCGAGAAAGGTGACCATCCCGATAAGCTTAAAGCACAGCAGACATCTTGGGAACAATTCGGTTACAACATCGATGGTGAGACCGGGGAGTACGTCCCAAACCCTTCCGTTTTAAACAGCTTGGTTCAGCCGCAGACCCCCCAACCCACCCTTCCACAAGTGCCTGTCCAACCCGACGGAAACATCTCCTTGGAAGATTGCCTTCAGCTTCTGGAGGATGAGTACATGCCATCCGCCGCTACGCCCTCGCCCGACGAACAGTTCGAAGCTCAGCCCCAGCTGAGTCCCCGTGAGCAGGAGCAGAGGTGGCAAGATCTTGCTACTATTCCGGAACTGACGAGCCCGCTGCACACCCTCCAGGGTATCACCTTTCCCCAAGGGATGGTGGGCATGAACATCACCCAGCAACAGATGCAACAGAACACGTCGGATGCCTTTGCCATGAACGCCACCACCAATGGTAACGTGAACCTCCAGAATGCTACCGTGACGCTCTCGCCGAGGAACGTCCTGTCCGTCGAACACCGTAGGATGAACGAATTTCCCCCACCGCCGCCCGAAGTTTTCTCGCCGCTGTCGAACTTTGCCAACCTGAGCCTGAGTGCGGCGTCGCCCGGCGGTCTTCTCGGCGGACAGGGTCTAAACTTCAACAGCTTTCTCCTGCCGGATCAACCCCAGTTACCCAGTGAGGCAGTCTTGGCAAGCCCGGTGCCGCTTCCATCCAATGATAGTTCAACGGATAACTCGCTGCTGATGGAGCTTCTCAACACGGCTAATGTGGATGAAGTAGACACCATGGATCTTGGCTTCGATGAGCAGATACATCACGTGATGCAGGCTTTCCAGGAAACCGGTTCAACTGGTTCTCTTGATGGATCATGTAAGTCAAGCTGTGTAACTTTAAAGACTACACAATTTCTCGCCCGCTCTTCCGAAAACATAGACGGACCAAATTTTCAAATGCAACTTGTGAATGGTGTGTTGTAGGAGATGATCTAA
>JAVCKS010003335.1:0-12012 GCA_032273685.1 Pteraster tesselatus | reverse complement strand
TTAAATCAACGTGCACAACAATCCTATTGCTTAGGGTGTTTTAAAAATAGAGAATTTAAAACTACACCAAATATTTTTAGATATCTGTAAAATAATACTGAAGGATACACAAGGAACATAAAATCAACGTGCACAACAGTCCAACAGATGGGTTAAATAGATAGACATTTTCATTATTCTTCCTGGTTTCTGTTACTTTGCGTGAAGTTATTGTCGTACAATTATACCGTCTTCAACTGTATCAAAATAATGGTGTACGTATAAACAACTTAGATGTGATATGCAACACCCCCTCCCGTCTGCAGGGTATGTGGCTCCGCCCACATAGTAGTTGCTATGACTAATCATGACCAATGCATATTATGATGTCAGTGTGAGGTCTAGCGTCTCGGTCTGGGTCTACCAGCGTTCTGGAGACAATGAATCAATTAGGACTGGCTCAAATTCTTCACAAGTCATTTACATAATGATATTACGTTCTTTATTTATATCAAATTACTATATTATAATTTCTATAAGTATTTCCTCCTTGCGCATCTCGTTCCTAATGTTATTATTTATAATAGCTGGATTTAATTTTTTGTTAATCCTATTAATATTTTACACATTGAGATCGATATTTTGATTTAATGTTTTTCTTTTGTCTGTTCATAGATTGTCTGTTTTGTTTTTATCTGTTTTGACCTTCCTATTGCCTCTATTGAGCATTACAGGTATTATCAAAGTAGTAAATAAATATACAATAGTTGTGGTACCCAAGCGTACGAGTATAATTGAGAAAGTGTTCTTCTCGTGTGGGCTTGCCCGCTGAACTAAGAATAGGATTACCACAAGCAGAATTGTACAAGCAGAATAAACGCCATTGGATCCAAACACTGGTGGGAAAACAGCCTTGAGATAGGCTAAGCAACACACAACACAATCTTGTTCATCGTGTGTATACTATACAGGCCAGGTACGTATACATGTTCATTATGTACAATGTGCGGTCTACATGCACAGTACACGCACATGTACTATACTGTGCATGTATTTGTACTCGTACAGTACACGTACTGTACGTGCTGTACATGCTTACCGCAATTATGTATTCAGTATTGCTAATTATGTAAACCTAACAGAGCAAGATCCAATAGCGACTCTCTATAACCGAATATGAATAATCATCGTGATTTTTCTGACTCACCTCGATGCGTAATTATAATAAGAAGACAAATTTGGTCATGAAGCTTGGAGGCTGGGGTCGGACGGGGTGAGGGAGGGGGGGGGGGGTTACTTTATCAACCAATTCGGTCAGGCAATAATGGGGAACGATTATCATTTTAAAGGTCAGTTTTCCTAGGCGTAGTTTACACAATGCAATACCATATATGTACGTGATAATCAACATATGTTTACAAATTGTATTTATCTAAAATGTTTTGGGGTGGACTCAGAGTTGAAGCCAGTGGTTGACTATAGCCCTATGCGTGTCATGAAGTGATCCATTACTTGAAAACAACACATCAGCAACAACGAAAACAATAATAATACAGCAACAAAACTGACAGCACCTTGAATATAACAAACTAAAATATACCGGTGTAAATTTCGTGTTTAATCTGAAGGAAATTTGTATTACGGCACATTGGCGGCCCCGTGGTATATACTAGTAGAGAGCGCCGCGAAATATTAAAATTTTGAAGGTTCTTTACAAGTTTAACGCAGGCTTTGTTTTATTGCCGCATTGAACCTTAAACGCACACCTGTTTGATGACCACAAAGTTGTCTCCATTTTCAACCCCGCCCGAGCAATGTTCGGTTTGTATAAGCCGACTACCAATCAGGGAAACGAAACAATTAGCATAGAGGCCTGCCTATAATAGGGGATATAATTCCTGAAAATAAACTTATTCGGCTGCAGTTGAAAACGATAAACAGTATAACGTCACAGCGAGGCTCCATTTATTCAAATTTACTTTTAGTTTTTTACCTTTTAAGGAATTTTCAGAGAGCCTCGATAGTTTTAAAATAATATGACCAAATATGTACAAAAGGTAGTCATCGGCAATTGAGATTGAGTGCAGGGGCAATGTTTTGTTTGTAGATCGATAATAACCAGGAACGCGCAAATCGTCATCCGGCAGAATATACATGTACTGGGCAGACTGCGCGAACCGCCGGACCATTCGTAATTCAATATTTTCGTATTTTGTTAAAATGTATAAATTTCTTTTTGTGTGTGTGTAGTGAAGGTAGGGTAGTATTAGTGACGTTTCGACGTGACCCCTCTCGTGAACCTTTATAAATTACTACATGTATAATTATTACAAATTTTCAGCCTTTCCGTACGTTCTAGCACGTAGCGGACTGTGGGAGCGAAATACTATCCGTTTGCAGACATTTAAGATTCTCGGTCATATGTCTGGATATCCTCACCATAAAATGTGAAACAACAACTGTAAAATCAATGGTTGGATTTATCCTACGTACCACGTGCGTGGGCGTGGCACGATCACGTTATGTCTCGCGATGTCCGCTAGTCTTATTTTAGGGCGCGCTAAATCAAGAATCATAGACAAACGAGGGCGCTATTGACGACCGCGATAATGACCGCGACCCAATACGAGGGTAAAACCATAGATATCCCATAGTAAAACACCATCGAGGTTGAAGTGTCAACTCCTGTTAAAATGCAGGAGATTCGCTGGCTGACACCGGTACCGAAGCTTAGGTCTAAGCATAAGCATGCCAATGTGGGCTTAGGTTGAAGTGTGAACTCCTGTTAAAATGCAGGAGATTCGCTGGCTGACGCCGGTACCGAAGCTTAGGTCTAAGCATAAGCATGCCAATGTGGGCTTTGGATACTTTATGGGTACGCTTTTGTATACCCTTGACCAAAATTTGTTAAAAGTACATTTCTATGGCCTAGGGCGTTAGTCTGACACTAAGGCCAATGTGACTACTTGTTTCTCGGCATATTTCTAAAAATCAATTAGGGAAAATCTTAATATATCATTTTTTTTCACTACATTCAAAATACTATAATTACTCTATGATCCAAACTATTTACTGTCACGATGTGCCATGTACATGTACGTATACATGTTGTTATGTTCGACAGCAACATAGGAAGCCCTCTACTGACCATAACATAAACCAAGACTAGCTAACAATGCGCCCTCTTGTGAGTGATTTTGTTAACTTGTAACATAGAGTTATATATAAATGTACGACAATAAGTTGTTGTTGTAGTTGCAGCTCAAGCGATTTCGTTTGATTGTGAAATATTGAATCTTATCTGCAGCATTTCGTATTATCTAGTAAAAAATGATCCGTACAATATGCGCGCCCTTGACCTCGCGAAGTGTAGCACGAGCTGTAACGTTCGTAAACTTGTTGAAGTAAAATTGCTCTAAATCGAATAGTAAGTACACATTTTAAAGTGTGTCGAAGTCGTACTCTACAGTCTGTCTAGTATAATTGTAAGTTTGTAATTGTACGCATTGCATTGTAAATGCCTTGCACTCTTGCAGTTGCAGTATGGCGGGCTACACGCTCTGGTCCTAAGTTACTAAGGCTAGGCTGGTACTGGTAATAATAATTGGTAGTGCCAAAGACCCTGTAGTACTCTGACTGAGTCTGAGTGAGACTATGGGGATACCTCCATGGTGGGACCGAGAACGGACTGCCTCATGAGTCAGGACGTAGGCCCTAGTCTAGTCAGAGTCTGCACTGAGCACTGTCATTGATTTGTGGTGCAGACTCTACCCGGGGCTTCACTTGAAGCTGAGTAGGGCAAGAATTATTGAGGTGAAACTGCCGGTTTCCCTTCGTTTATTATTTCCCCCAAATTTACCTATTTTAATTTAGACTTAACAAAATTAATTTAGACATTTAAACAAAATCCAAATTAGGAATCAGTTGTGGAAGAATTTGGGGCTAAACTTCAGAATACCTGTCCATTCGCCGTTTTATTACTAGTCTGGCACCCTTGTAATTAACATCACTGTGATGTGAAGGCTGGGTACGAGAGGTATTTTTAGGAAAGGGACGTGGTGGACGGGTATTCTGAAATTGCTCCTAGTTCTGAATAAAAAAAAATTTAAAAAAGAGAAACGAATGTCAATGTGTTTTATAACCCGGGCGGCGCCGGGTTAATACCCCCGCAAGTATAATAATCTATAAAATCTAAGTTTTAGGCAACAATCGTTCATTTTCTCCATATTTACCTATTTAGACTAAGGAAAATCTCAAATTAGGAATCAGTTGAGGAAGAAGTTTTGAATTTGGCTAAAACTAGGGATAAATTACAGTTAACGGCCGTACTACATATCTTCAAGTTCATGTAGACCGCACTACATGAAGATATGTAGTACGGCCGTTAACTGTAATTTATCCCTAGTTTTAGGCTGTAATTTATCAAAAACTAGTACTACTACTAGTACTTTAGTAGTACACCACGGTACAGTACCGTAGTAGTGGTAGTACTACTACTAGTGTAGCGGTATTATATTATTAATGCGCCTGTGTTAATTGTTATTATGACCCTTCTGGTTAGCGCGTTTGGATGGAAAGTTGTGGAAAAACCCTTGAGTTACGAAGTACGGAATAAAGACGGAGATTGTGTTCCAATCTGCAAATATTCTTGTTTACCAACTACTTTGTTCCTTTGTCGCCAACCTAACCTTAATAGTAGCGAAATCCCATTACAGTAATTGTACACTTTTACAATTATTTCTACCAAGTACCATTTTCGTACGAGGCTAAAGCCAAGGGCACACTTGCACGTACTATATACGCGACTAGACTTTTAACTGCAAGTGTAGCCTTATCCGAGATACAGAAATAGCCATGCCGCGAAAGGTAAATAAAACAAATATACTTTTTGTCATTAAAAACAGATTAGATCGGGTGGAAATTTTCTTTCTCAAATGATTCCTAATTTGAGATATTTTCAACTAAGTTTCATTTAAGAAAATAAGCGAAGGGAAACCGGCGGCTAGCATCTGAATTCTTTCCGAAATTTTGCTTCAGAATACCTGTTCTCCACGTCTCTTTTCTATAAATAAAAATACCTCTTCCACAGGTATACCAGACCAGTACTATTAGGTAGTAATAAAATGGTGAATGAACAGGTAATCTGGAGTTTAGCCCAGTGTTTTTTTAATATGGCCTGATCATAGGCGTACTACTAATACGGTTCTAGTAATACTACATGTATTTATCTTCGAAATCACAAATTCATCCAGTCATGGAGGTACATGTAGATCCAACCTCCCAATATGTTCTGTACTGTGTCAGTTTACGAAGCTAACATAAACTTTTCTGAAATTCCATTGCAAATCTTGCACACTTGGTGATTTGCAGAAATTCCAATGTCATGTGGCAAAACATACAGCCTTGCGAAAATTTGAAAAAAGTAGGTCCCTGAAATGGCTCCTTTCTGAAAGGTAATTTAAGTAACAAACAATGTTCTTGATCACATTCAGAAACTTTTCAACTTGTGCGGTCTTGATCATGTGACAGACAAACAGCCTAGTTGATCTGCCATGTTTTCCATACAATCCACCATGCTACCAATTCTACCTGCCACCTATTAAAATAATCCTTTCTATCCATAATTTCAAAAGCATCATACAGTTTTGAAGTAAAAAAAGATAACTAAATGAAGCCTATATGTATATAAATAGTACATTTGATTAACATTAAGGAATAATACAATTGGGATATCACTAGTACAGTACACTACATGCATGGATTATCTGTTGTTTGTTAAATTATTTGTTGTCTGTTGTTTGATTACCGTATTTGTCTAATTGATTTGTTAATTTAAAAAGATTATTTAATTACAAATGCTATTTAAAGGAAGGATTTAGGGTTAGATTTAAATACAGGAAGTGATTGTTCATCATGTAAATAACAAGGAAGTGTGTTCCATATTTCTTGAGCTGCCAATGAAAATGCTCTAGCAACCAATGTAGGGAGCATCTTCCCTTAGCGTTATACCTTGACGCTGTGTTTGTGTTGAGAAGATTCTTTAAGGCTTTATGTATGTATACTGGGACCAAGCCATGATAAGCTTTAACAGTTTTCAAGTTTTCAATGTTAAATATTGGAATAAGTTACCACATGTGATTTTTGAAGAGTGGATGTTACATGTTTAAACCTGGGTGTGTTGAACACAAGTCTGCCAGCAGCATTTTGAACTTTTTGCAACTTATTAATTCTTGTTTACGGTAGGCTGTATAATAAGCTGTTAAGCAAATAATAAGCAATAGTCCATACGCATGGACTAGAGACAGACGCGGGGGTAATGTTTTATAAAAGTTTCAATATTATGCAAATGATAGAAAGTTGCCAAACAAGCTATCCTTTGTGATATGGTCATTCATAATTAACTGTGAATCAAGCCATAACGCAACAGATTTTAGATTCTTCAACACTGAGGTCAAAAGTTTGGTTCTTCTATCATTAATCCTAACCCTTTCAATATGATGAATCATCCACTGCCTAATATGAATACAGTTCTCCATTGCTGTTACTGCTGCAATCGAACCAGTGATGTCATCAGCATAACAAACTGAGAATTTAGTAAATGATTATATCAAATGAAACATAAACATAAAACAATAGCAAACCTAAACAAGACCCTTGATCCCATGCGTTGTTACACGCTGTCTTCTACAAGACAGTAGCCAAATCAAGCTAAAGACAATCCAACAAGATTTTGCATTATGGGGGTAGAGTGTATTCTTGGCTTCTTTTTGGAATTTGTTTTAAATTCAAATAAACAGTGTTATCAAACACATTTGATTTTACAACAGCTGGTGTGTTCATTAGAGCCAATGCTGTTCACCAAGCAGGAGTGTCTATCCAGAGGTTTTACACCGAGTCTACTCTGTACCTCATGTGATAGCCTGCCCAACTCTGCTCTGGACCAGTTGGTTGAAGACTGCAAGGGGTGTTGCCAGCAGGACCACAATGATCAAGTCTCATTGGTAAAATACTAGCCATGTTAACAGGCCTGTAACTTCACAATGTTTATTCCCAATGGCATCATTTCTTTTAATTTTCCCAACCAGTGGAATACGTGATCAAACTGTGAGTGACATCAGGTGTTCAACTGGTTGTCAAAATCGAAACAAAGGACATCTGATCAGGGAGCGCTGTACTGAAACAGGGCTGCATGTACATAGGTCCCTGTTGAAGATTTATTCTGTCTGAGTGACCATACATGTACATAGTAAAAAGAACAGTTGCTATGGCCATTGTTACGAAGAGTAATAATTATTTCTAAACTATTGTTTTGAAGAGTCATGATTATTTCTAAGCTATTCTTAAAACGATTTGGTATTGCGGAAAATGCAGGACTTTCTTTCCCCTAAAAAAGGAAACTTTAATCTTTGGGTTCCAAAATTCATGATAGTTGATAAAATAACTCTGTCGGGGAAACGTACCAAGAAAAAGATTTATACCCAAACCCAGGTGAATGTTTATAACCTGCCTCTCAATGAGACCAATGTTTATACTGTCAAGTCAGTTCAGACATCTTTTTTCGAAAAACATCCAATGTTGCAATCAGGTCGTTCGTGACGTGCAAATAAGATTGCTAGCAGCAATTAGCATATATACAGTGGTGTGCACACCTAACCATGGTAATTTATGACATTTTGTTCAAATAATGCAGCGTTATCCTAAAGCCATACTGGAGGTGTGCAGCTGAAAGTTGGGAAGATTTCCACAGATCCAGGGTAGGTGTTTCGGTTATAAAAATTATTTAGCAGATGTTTAGGAAATAGTAGTATACCCGTCGCCCGCGCTTGCGAGCTAAATAATCTGTTGATGCCGAATTGATGATTTGTTGATCGGATTGTTTCGCACATTTCTATGGTCGTTTGCCCGTGTGCGTGTACTGCGCGCACTACCGCGCGCTGATGGCGACGTATTTAAGGGCGACGCAGAGGAGAAGCAGCGCATTTTATTAGTAGTATAGGTGTACTACTGTACATGTACCAAGTTATACATACTACCCTGATAGAGAGCTGTAATTTCCTGAATGTACCCCAATTTTTGTTAATACTGCAGCTTTCATTAAGAGTGAACGTCCAAGCAATTTCAGAAATCTCGAAATAAAGGTATGACTTCAATTAAAATTGTTATTCTCGTGATATTCTTTTATCGATACATGTTTACGTAGATGCACACACAGGTTGGGTTGGCCCACCAACTTGTATAATTTTGTAAAAAGGCCGAGGGGTCAGGTGGCATCGTGGTAATGTTGTTTGCCTTTACAACTGTTATGGCTAGGTCATGGGCTCGAACCCCCTGCTGCCCATATGTAAAGTGTGCTTTTGTCTCTCACCTAGTGAGGTTCACCCACCTCTATTGTAACTAACTTCTTTTGGAGACTTACAATACAGATCCTATGATGCGCCAAAAACTTGTACCAAACCGTTTCTCTTCCGGGCATACTGAAAACCATGTACGCCAACAATTAATTCATTCCCCAAAAATAACACGTCAATCTTAAAAAAAATAGTCTTAGACAAGACAAGTTTTGTTGTGATTTCCCTTAATTCTGTACTCAATTCCTCCTAGTTATCACAGTATTAATAAATTAGTCTATTATAACCTACTTTTGTTTCAACAGTACCAGCGCGGAGCGGATCCAACCCTGAAATTTCTGAATGAGAAAAACCAGGTTCAAGACACTCTGAGCATCGAGAAATGGAATACAGATACTGTGGAAGAGTTCTTGCAAGAACGACTTCTGTAAATGATTGCCTGTAGAATTGTCAATGTTGTTGTCGCACATATGAAGGCGTTGCACTAAACCGATAACGGGGAGCAACACCTGATGTCAGGTGTAACACAACTGACAAATTGTATTGGAGGGTTTCGGAGTTTCTTTTGCTTTGGACATAGAGTGATCTGTTTCAAAACAAGATAAACGTCAAATCCAAGAAAATGTTTTATATTTTCTCATAATCATTTCTTAAGAGTATAACAGAAAAAACATCTAAAAAGTTTCTTAAAACCAAGAAAATTTATTTCGAGCATTATGGATAATAATTTTTGTTCTCTTGGCGTTACTCACTCTTCCCATAGACTGCTGTGAGGTCAATAGTAGGGTCAAAGTGTCTAAGCAGCATAGTTTCTCTTGTTCATGGCTATTACATGGTTTGTGGGATATTGTTAAATGGATAAGGTTACAGATGTACTGTCCTGCATTCAGACCGACTTCACCTTGAGAAATAATTGTAATGTTTAATTGATAATTTGGTAGCTTTACAATTTTGTAGCAGTTTGTCAAAATAAGTTTTGCTGCCAGTCATTAACACTTGAAAATCAGAGGTCTAGGTTTCTCATCGCTTCGTATACGTTTTCGGCATGCTGCATTCAGAAGTACTAGTAACTCACTTAGCTCAACCTTTTATGCTCTCTCAATTTTAAGCCACGCAGCTGCTGGAGGGACTGAACAGTCCGGTGTTGCCAGAAAATTTTGCCTGAAATGAAAGTAAAAGTCTTCAGAAATCTTTCTTCCACAAAAACTTGTGCTATGTGCAAATGAAATCTGATTTGGAACATAAAATAAAATTCCCCTCTAAAATTGAGATAGCATAAAAACTTGTTTGACCAAAATAGGTTAGGCTAGTACCTGTTGATGCCGGATTGATGGATTGTTCACCCGTGTTCTGTGCGCACTGATGGCGACGTAGAGGAGCAGTGCATTTTATTAGTAGTATAGATTGAGTTTAGCCTGCAACTAGCATATAAGAACCATTGAGAAAACTACCTCTAACATGACACAGACCAGTGTTATCATTTAAAACTGATAAGGGCAGACCTACCAAATAATCAATTCAATATTGGGGAGTTCAAAAGTCTATTTTGCAAGGACTACCAAAAAAGCATCCTGTTTAACACTAATTCAGTGTGGTCAAGTGCATTTTTATTTCCTCTCATCAGCTGCTCAATAAAAGTGTTAAATAAAATAAAGAACAATCCATTGTGATTTAGATTTTCTTTCCTAAAAGTACAAAATAAAAAATAGTTTCATGCAAATTACTGGAACCAACACAAATATACGGTACTGAGATACTTTGATACATATTACCAGCCTTTGTTATAGATACATGTCAGCCACGTCATTTGAAAACGTCGAACTAAATCAAGTGCCGACCGCCGGCGGGGACATACTATTTCCAGACGGTTGGTGAAATCATTTGCATACAGAAACATGTTGACATATCACCATGCAGTTTTTGTATTGCTACTGAGCAGTCAGTGAGCATCTTGTATTTTTGTTACGTACAACAAAACATTTTTTACCTATTTTAGTCAAGTTCAGGAAATAGCCCATACAAATCACTTTCCTCAGAATGCAATATGGACCGCCCAGTAGAGGCCATTAAGAAAATCTACATACAAGTGATCTTATACCAACTGGACTGAAAATAGAATGCTTGCATGCCGCACTACAATATACATGTGGAAATCATTCAAAACAACAGTAAATATAAAATCTTATTCAATAATCTAGAGCACGGCAGTTGGGAAAAATTAACAAAATGAAAACAATGCATTCTTATGCATAACAAAAGTCCCCTAACAACACGGCAGTTATTTAATATCATACAAACCACCCACATTAATCAAAAAAACATTCACTCCCTATATTCCGAGTCCACATTATTTTAAAAGGACCTAAGAATGTACTGGTACTGTCCATTTCAGACCAATTTTAACTTAAGAAATAATTTTAAATTTCACACATAATTTGGTACGTTTGCCCTTGTTATTGTCTTTGAATGATATACGGCTCAGAAAACAACATCAATGGACAGTTGCAGAGTGTTTTACTGCCAATAAGGCACCGACAAGAAATTATTTTGTAACAATCCATGGATGTATTTTTTTTCCCGTAGGGCTGATAAGGGCTAACCTAATCAAATTATCAATTCAACATAATTTCTCAAGTTGAAATCGGACACTACATCTTTAAGTGATATAGCCCACAATAAATTCAACTCTGTGCTAGCCGTTGTGCAGCAAAGACAAGCACTAGAACGGAAGTCCGACCCATGACCAAGGTGAATCCAAGCCAAATTTTGGGCCTTTTAGGGACATTGCATGGTTTCCACGTTGGCACTCCCTACAACGCAGGGTCAAGGAAAAAGCAAGCCCCGTATTGGAGTAATAGTTCTGGTGAAGCATTTCAAATTTGTGATATCACCCTCCATTGCTACTTCAGATTCATTGCTGGGCTAAATCACTTGTTGCATGGCAAGTTTCATAATAAATTGTGCAGATAACAGTAATTAAATGCCTCAACTCAATTGTTATTAGTACTAGTATGGCTACTATTACATTAAATTATTAGTACTACAGTACACATAGGACCGAATATGTAACACTTATATTCAACACTTTGACATTCAAAATATATTTCTTCTTTTCTTTGAGCCGCAGCGATTTTACTGGTCCATAAAACTCATCCCACTTTGAATATTGTTACGACACTTCTGGGGGGGAGCTAAAAAAAACAAAAAAAATCATACTGGGATTAGAAGCCTGCCATCTTCCCACTGTAATGTATACCGGTCCCTAACCAAGTACACGACGATGTTTTATAAAAAACAAATTACCTTGAAATTAAGTGGTCTCATTGTCAACACAATGTACTACCTCTAGAAGTGTCGTTACTATAGCCTACAGGGCTGCCACAAGAAAATAACCTGCACCTTTTTATTATACATCAAATACATTCTTGTTTTCAATTCACAAGGCAATCGAGTAATAAATTTCATTTTTGATTGTTTTGAAAATAAATTCTGATCAGTTTTGAGTATCATTACAACAATATCTTTAACAACATTTTCAGAAAATACACATTGACTAAAAGTTGTTAACATTTAAATAGCACATGTACACATTACATGTGTATGCTAAGCTATAGATCGTTTGCACTGGTGGCCATCTTGGAGGTGTATTTCTTTGTTACTCTTTGTTTAGGCTTGAGTATAGCCT
>JAVCKS010003324.1:0-19053 GCA_032273685.1 Pteraster tesselatus | reverse complement strand
GTTATCATCTTTTGAACCAAAAATACTAGGTTATAATGTGTGTAAATCCTTAGATAAATTATACTATAACTCGAATATAGATTTTGCGACATGTGACTCATTTTTGCAAAGCCGGTCACATTTGCTATCGTGATTGAAATATTAAAAATTCCTATTATTTAACGGTATGATATAGCAATGGTTCCCAAACCTAGGGGCAGCGCGGGTCGGCGAAAAAAAATGTGGGCGTCCGCCAAGACAAAGGGGTCCATGACTAGCACTTGACCGATTCCAGACCGATCCCTCTCCCTAGTAGACGCATAAGCAGGACAACGACTATCCTACCCAACGCCTGACGATCATGAACAGCAGTACAATAATGTATTCATCGCGTTTTTACACCCATCATACAATTAACGAATAGGCCAAAGGTTTCTATTTTGTCAGTTAAGTTAGGCTTATTTCGATTGTTGCAGGCGAAATTGGCTGCTGCTACTGTTGCTGCTACTGCTGCTGCTGCTGCTGCTACTACTGCTACTACTGCTGTTTTTGCTGCTGTTGTTGCTTCTGTCTTTGCCTAATTCTGTCTTTGCTGCTGTTTTGGCTGCTGTTTTGGCTGCTGTTTTTGTTGGTGTTGCTCCTGTTATTATTGTTGATGCATGAAGAATGTAAAACATACAATGTCTTACTAGCTTAAGTCGGCAGTAGCAGATGCAGTTACAATTAAACGGCGCGCTACTGTCGGTAAACGTAAACGTTTTTTCTATCTTTTTTTAGCTCGCATAAGTTTTTTCTGTCTATAAACATGGCGCCAACCGCGAACCAACTCGTTTGCATTCGGCAGCGAGAACTGTTGGTTTCGTGTCCGTGTTCAGTCGGCTAGCGAAACGTGTATGTTCTAATATACAGGAGATATAAAGAAAACAACTTAAAGAAAGAAATAGGGCCTACCAGTCTTCATACCTAATTATGTCATTTAATTTATTGGTTATTGTTCCACTATGCAGGTCATTTGATCTCATCTTATATCTTAGCTATTGTCTGTGTATCATTTTCCTCTTGCATATCATGCTTTAACACGCTATTCCGTTAAAATGACCCACCACAACCGGCGGAAATCCTGTTTGCATCGAATATTGTATGTATAGCGTAGACCTGTATATATTTTACCACGTTTTGTTTTAAACAATGGGTTTTAGAACAACTGTTCCTAAAGTGCAACAAATCTTGAAATGAACTTGTATTGACCCGTCACATTAAGTTCGGTGTAAATTGTCTAGAGCCAACCTTTTGTTTTGTCTCGTTTGGGTGTGGGGGGGGGGGGTGAAATAAAGGGACCACTAACCATTTTTTATGTAATTCGAACAGTTTCACTATTAGCAAATGTTGTCTTCGTCAATCGTAATTTTGAGAACAGATCGGTAGACAAAGGTTGATGTCGATGATGATACTGCCACTATGGCGCCACCGCAAGTTTATGTTGAATGTGCAGTATAGATAATGGAGCTATTAATAGCTCTATGGTATAGATCTCCTAATGGTCGACATTGCAAATATAGCACGCAAATCAGCGAATATATCAGCGAATAGTGGCTAGCCACTGGGGACCCTCTTGCTACTACGCGCACCTTGTTGTGAGTGCCATTTCGAGTGGTGTATAGCGAGTCGTGTAAAGCGAGTCGTGTATAGCGAGTCGTACGGTATATAGCGAGTGGTGTATAGCGAGTCGTGTGGTGTATAGCGAGTCGTGTATAGCGAGTCGTGTATAGCGAGTCGTACGGTATATAGCGAGTCGTGTATAGCGAGTCAAACGGTATATAGCGAGTCGTATATAACGAGTCGTATATAGTGAGTCGTACCGGTATATAGCGAGTCGTATATAGCGAGCCGTACGGTATATAGCGAGTGGTGTATAGCGAGTCGTATATAGCGGGTCGTGTATAGCGAGTCGTGTATAGTGAGTCGTACCGGTATATAGCGAGTCGTATATAGCGAGCCGTACGGTATATAGCGAGTGCAGTGTATAGCGAGTCGTATATAGCGAGTCGTATTATAGCAAATCGCACGGTATATAGCGAGTCGTATATAGCAAATCGCACGGTATATAGCGAGTCGTATAATTATAGCAAATCGCACGGTATATAGCGAGTCGTATATAGCAAATCGCACGGTATATAGCGAGTCGTATATAGCGAGTCGTATATAGCGAGTGGTATAGAGTGTACCGCCAGGTCTGCGAACACCCCGACCCCCGCAGACCAATCGCTGCGACCGCCTTCCCATTGCGAATTATTGTGATCCAAAACCTCTGCGACTTCGCACTGTTATTTGCACGGGACGCAAGTATGCTCAATTTACGCGTAGGGCCTATTCCCTGCCATTTCGCAGTTGGTCGTCCGCCTGTACTCGCGTATAGTGGGAGAGGCCTGCTTTGAGCTGTTCTGGAGGCCATGTTCACGTATATTGTGCCGATTCGTGAGCTTGGGTGTGCGTACATGCGTTTATATTTGGCAAATTGCATGGATTAAACTAATTAATGACACCATAATTGAGCTACTGTGGAAGAGTATATAGCAAGACCGCTTCCCATTTCCTATTTGTTTTGTAAAACGGTGTGCGTGTCGCGATAAACAATTAGGGGCATTCTGAGGTCGTTTAGCTTTAACCCTGCGTCCGGATTGAGGAAGAATTTAATTATTGCTTTAAATTTCGATTGAAACTCACCGGTAATAGTTTGAATGCTTTAGATACTATACACGTATAGGCAGTGAACTTGGATATGAAAACCCTCGGTGTTACTCCTGATGAAAATATGTCATTTTAAAACTACTGTATGTATATTATAATGCTTAATAAACTTTTCAAAGTTGTAAGTTTGAGTTCCAATATTGAATGTATAGGACTCGCTTACAATACAATAAGCTTCCTATAGCTGTAGTTTGGGTGAAAACGCACTCTGAGGCAGCGGTTGGACTTAATGCGGGATCTTGGGAACCGTGCGAAAATATGCCCAGACCGATTTTGTAATCACCAATTTATTAACGCTATCTACCAATATGCGTAGTGCAGTAGATGCATAGCCCAAAGTAGTACTACAAGTCCTCACTCATAAACACCATAGAAGAGCTACCTCATGAGTTGTGACGTCAAACTATACAAGGGCGGTCCCCCCGGAGAGGGAGATAAATATACCACGCCCAACGTCCCCAGGTCATGATGTATATTCTAGTATGTGGACGCGAAATATTGCCCACTTTCCACTTCATCATCGACGTTTTCATTTTCTCATACCAACACGGAGCATTTGTACTGGTATAGTTGTAATGGTGTTTAGAAAATGATAATTATGTATACGTCATATGAGCTGTGATAGTTTTAAACAGAAACCGAGCTAATCGTCGAGTGGTCGCCCTCCAAGCGATGCTTGATCATCAATAGTTTCATTTTGGAACTCCATTTGGACTTTCTTCAGCTTTTAGTTATCGTGGGGATAACCGTATAAATCAAGCACAAAAATGAAAACGATACTTCTGGCATAACTGGCGCACCCATATGCGCATGTGCGGCAACCCCAGACGATCTGATTGATCGAATCATCACCCATGCGCCGAATGCGCATGAGCTGAAAACGATCCGAAGACGTATACGACTTTAAAAAAGTTGTGGTGTGAATATGTAAATCCCGAGCAGGCCACGAAAACGTTAGGCAAATGCTTCCAAAGCAATATAAAACACACGTACGTGGCTTCAGTCATTTCCTTAGTTAATTAAATCTCGAATTTTAAACACCTCAAAGGCAGCGATTTCAATCACCTTTAAGCTCAATGGACACATTATCGCAATAAACAGATCTTGTTGTTATCAATAGCGATGCGTCATGCATATCCACCGAGTTGAATGGTGTGTTGGCACTATTAGTAAACCCCGGGCCATACCCTTGGAATTGTTCTTGTATTCAGGATGTCTGATGGGACGGGCGGTATTATGGCCGGAATCCTGTCATTACCGAACAGCTTGATCTTGTGGTTGGAAGCAATTAACTGATTAGCAAGCAGACCAACTATTTAGAGCTGGGTGGACACTGGTTCAACTTGCTCCGGTCAAAATGTTGTACATTGGACCATTCTTCTAGGTTGGGGAATGATGTAACAGTGTCCCTCTTTTGCTTCGGTAACTTGACTCGACCCGGACCCGGACTAGCCATCAGGAGATTGGGGACGTTTTTCCTGATGGCCTGCCTGTGTAATCACTGATGTGACCTCTATATAGTCATGTCCTTCCAAACTCAGGACAAATAGGTCAAGTTTTATATTCAGCCCAGAAACGCCATGACTGCGAGCCCGATCAGTAAACACGGCAGGTCATAGAAGACAGGGTGACCTGGTTGACTCCCGTCCTGAATTATAGTCTCATTCCAGAACAGGGCCCAATTTCATGGCTCATGCTTACGGGGTTATTCTGCGCTTACGGGATTTCATGGACCCCGTAAGCGAGGATTTGGTGCCTAAACGGCTAGCGAAGATTTGCTGTGCTAACTGCTGATTTAATAGTAGTACATGTATTATGAGGGCGGTGAAAATGGCGGTCGTTCGACAAATGGGAAAGATGGGAAAGAAAACCGCGAGTAATCCGTGACCGTTAAAATTCCTTGCAAGTATTTTCGCCTTCACAATAATGGGCTTGATGTAGGCTTGCTAGCAGCCTCCATTTTTATTGAACTTCAAGGCTGGCGCAACTCGTGAAGCAGACGATATTGCTGACCGCGACTAGTACGCATGCGCATTGAGAAATAATCCTTGCTTACCCCGGTACCGTAGCACTGAGAAGGTTTCACTGCTATTAAATGCGCTTATGTTAAGCGCGTTTTTCTGCTATAGCAATAATGATTGGTATTTTTCTAAAGTGCAAGGTTTGATTTACACTGTGCGCACGCGCCGTCATATTGTTTGTACGACAGAAACGTACGGCAGTACAAGTGAACGGCCGCCATTTTATTTAATTAACTACAATTCCCGCTCAATATTGAAGAAACATCCAACTTTTACTAAATTATAACAATTTTATAACGATTACTTTAGGCCCTATACGTACGTATATGTTTTCTTCTTCTTTTCTTTTGGGGTGGGGGGGGGGCATACAAACAAGAAGGCGCAGGCCTCTGTCTGAGTTGATGACCCGGTGGTAAGGGCGAGAAAACATGCCAATAGTTAGGAACAAAAAAATGTTAAATGAAATATATTTTTAAATTAGAGCGGCCTGACGTTTCGATCCTAGCAGAATCTTTCTCAAAGGCTGAATGAAATAAATGATGTTTAATTGCTACTACAATGTGTACACGGTCGAGCCTATAGGAGCACTTCACGAACTATCACGGAAGTTAGAGAATAATAATAACAAACGTGATCCCACCGACGACCTTTGGCAAGGGCCCAATTTCATAACGCTGCTAAGCAGCCGAGTTTGTGCTTACTGCACGATTTCCATTTTCATGGCCCTGCTAACCGTAAGCATAGAAAAGGGCTCGCGCCTTCCGGTCATTATTTGCGTGACGTAACAATGCAAATACATCGTGAACGCGCATTAGCGACGCCTGATTTGTTTGCTAACTTGTGAAACAAGCTTATGCTTAAGCATAATTTTCTGCTACACTAAGCACAAAACATTTGCTCACCATTCAGTAGCGCTATGAAATTGGCTCCTGGCTATATGCTAACCGGGGCGGATTTGTCTTTCCGGTTTAAAGGCCAACTCAAAACAAAGGCTTTCGGAAATGAAGAAAAACAAAACATTGTAATGAGGAAATAAAGTAACACTTCCCAGGCCAAAGGAAATACTCCCGGAAAGGATGTCTGTGGTGGAGTTGATTTAAACTAGGTCTATTGTATGTCTAATACATTGTTGTTATTTTAGAGCCATTGTTGTATTGAGGAGGGTGGTTGGTAGAATCACTGACAGAGTGATGTAATGATGTTTTTAGTTACTAATACTAGGTATTCACTGAAATCATGAATGTTTGAACGTTACCGGTACTAGAGTCCTTGTATAACCAGAGTTGCGACAACCAAAGATTTGAATGCCATTTTGTTTCCACTGAACACGGGAAAACAGGTGCATAACATAATAGGACACACGTATTCATCGTGCGCAGTGGAATCAAAATGGCTACGCAGGTATACATTTGTACCCTCCATGTCGCAACTCTGGTTATACAGGGACTATAACAGGTACCATTGCGCCACCCCACCAACCTCCTTCCATTTGGAAAAGGTGTTGGATGGTGTGCCCCTGCATGTTCATTATAGATCCCCTCCTCGTACGCCTATCTCTCAATCTATTATTCCTATGTGATATACCAGCATTGCCGTCCTTGCATTATAGGCAATATAAAGCTGATCCAAATTCCCCCAAATGCACATTCTACCATGACATACAAGAATTGTGTTAAACCGGCATACAGTTGAGAATTGTACCTACTGTGTTAACACTTATGAAATATCGATTCAGAGAAAGGGTTGCGGGAGGGGGTCGAACTTTTAATAACAAATATTTTAATGAATACATGCGGATAAATAAATAATTTAAAACAGACTATTTCACTTTTCTCACCTATAGGGCCTACCACAATGGAGATTCTAAATATCCGCTTATACAGAAACTCACTGCACTGTAACCAAACGGCAAAAATGATAACGTTTTGCGCGCCCCCACCCTACACACAAATCATAAAGCTGTATGTTTTAACAGCGAGAACTAGCTGCAGCCTTACAATTGTTTGTTTTTTCTTATGTTTTCTTAGGTTGTAGAAAAAGGGCCGTGGCAATCAAGATAGGCTTGAATACCAAGAAATATAAGAAAGTGAAACACTGCCGTATCGGAATGAAACTATTATTTCAGTCCGAAACTCACGAACCATGCCCTGGATTTTTAAAGTTAAGATATAGGACCTAAATACGTCAATACCCTGATTACTCCATTTTGGAGACAACAATCTTGTTACATTAAATCAAAATATATCTGGCAATGTCGTTAATATTGGCTGTTAAAGAAATCGCTACCTCCGCCACACAGCGCCCTCTCTTGTGCAATACAAACTCTCAGAACACGCTTTGAACCTTCGGTGCCGCCGTGACCTTGACTTTTGACCTTTTCAAAACTGAATGGATGAGAGCCTTAGGGTCATATTGGTGATCGTACTGGTGAAGTTTCATGACATTGTAATTCATGGTGTTGCTGGTGTTGCCAGGAAATCGTCCACAGAAACACAGACAAACAAACAGACAGACAACATTACCCAACAAAAAACATTACCTCCGCCACACCTTCGGTGCATGGTAAAAGTAATACTATCTACTTAACCAGAATAACATCAAGTTATCACTTTCCCCCAGTTACGATTAATTAATATAATGTTCCATTTCCTCAAAGCAAAACGATACTAGTAACAGTAAGGAACACGATCATGGTAAAAACAGTAGGAAAGAAAAAGCTATGAGCATTTTGGAAAGGCATTCACGTGACACGGTTTCCGCTTGTTCTTTTCTCCTTTTTACTCAGTCATACTGCGTGACACTATGGACAGGAATGCGTTTGGAACGAGGCGAACCAGTACAGTATAGCGACAAGTAGCTCTGCCCTGGTGCGTTCGCGTGCAGTGTGAAAGTTGTGTCCGTCCGGACTAGTTTCCCGGGCCGTGCTGTTCAGTACTGGTAACGTGTATGCGCTGCCCGTGCTAGCTACGTCGGTGCCGCTCGTCTTTGGCTTGTTTTACAGCCACCTGGCTCTAGTTTGTGGAATCAGATTTACAGTTTAACCCCTTGCTGTAACTATAATAATAATAGTCAACAATATTTTCACCATAGCGGAGACGGAGTGCACATGTAGGCATAATGAACTCCGTGCTATCATATCTGTGCCTAGTTACCGTCGGACTTAGCACTGTGGCTGGGACTGCGGCACAGAGTTCTGGTAAGTGAATAAAAACAGTGGAGAAAAAGCAGAATAGAGACTAACGGTATTTAGGATCGCTTTGACGATTATATAAGGCCTGGTTATGTCATGCAAAAGCGGGTTATTTAATTGGTTATTTAAGCGTCAGTTTGCTGCAGTTTCATGAGGTAAGGAATGAAGCAACAGATATTTTTCGACACGGTTCAATACCGGTCACTCGAGCATGTTGGTTTTATTTGCCAAATGGATCATAATGAATCGTTTTTCCTCTTCATCCATAACGTGTCCGCGTTTAGATTATGCTGAAGGGGGACATGGGGTGTGCATTTGCCTGGAGGAGACTTATAGAGCTTACTTTTGTAAAATAAATAGTTGCACCCCGGCGGAAGTAGTCGTATATCCACTACAGTAGTTCATTAATTGTATAGGCGTATTATAGTTTCGCTTAGCCTCACTATTATTTGAATGCATCTTCAAAACAAAAGTACCGGAGACATCATATCCACTAAAATCAGCGTAAGATTTTGAATGAATTTGTGAATGAATAGATGAACCGGGTGCTTGCCGGTGGTTTCAAATACTAGCAGCAGCACTATAGAACTGCGACCGACTTTATTTAAGACTACTATTCGAAAGGCGTTACCGCCATCGCGTGACCAATTTGATATCCGAAGGCCACACTGGGGAAAGTGCTCAAATATCATCGCCGAACAACTTGCAGCTTGCCTATATATTATTCATCTATAGTTGACATTTATTATTTATACAACATGAAGTGATATAGGCCTATGAGCTATTAATAGCAAATTGGTGCTATCCCTGTATCTGCACAATGAACCAATCGTCAGCATTGTTATAGGATAGATTAAATTTGTTATAGATATTACATTGGGAGGTATTGTGGCCTCGCACCACTAAGAATGCGAAAACATTGGCTTCATTCATATTTTAAACATTCTCTTATATTGCTCCCTCGGGGTTTCGACATCCTGGGTGATTCCGTGCTACACAATTTATGATGTATTACTGTACTTTTATGCAGACGACACATCGGTTTTGGGTAAAGCCTTTTTGTTACCGTAGCGAAAGCGTCAGCGAAAAAGCAAGTACATATATTTTTGTCACTATACTAATCACTTTGGTCAAAAAAGGTTATTCGTCTTGTATAGTCAACGAATGGGGAAGGCGACGTTTCGACTGCGTGCTGCTAGTCGTCGTCAGGGGGTGGTGTAGAATGGTCGTTGTCCTTCTGATATGCGTCCATGAGGGATCGCACTGTTTAAATTCACACAGCCTGTTTGTCGTTGTATTGCAAGGGGATGGTTTGGGCACACTGTCTTAAACATTTCCAGAGATTTGAGACACCCTATTTTTAGATCCTGTCTAAAACGTGGGGCGGGCCACGACAGAGCGTCGAGTATAGTCTATAGCGCTGTCGGAGCATACCTTACTGATATATTATAGTACAGGGCACAACGTTCATGCACGCGATCGCTTGTCGTGTTATACCCGTTCCCGTAGGAGCGAGGCAAGGCAGTGGACATCAATTAAACTACAGCTGCGAACTCGGGTAATGATCCAAGTGGTTAATTGAGTCGACAGTTCGGCGAAAACCCATTCTCTTCGCACGGTTCATGAGCGACAGCGACGGCGCTGGCAGTCACATAAAATTATTGTATAGAATAGGCCTATATAATACTTGTTGCCAAATAATTGTCTCTGATGAGGAGGTTGAGCGTGTCCATCTGTTACGTAACTTACATACATGTACTTGTGCATATTAATTATTGTAGCAGCCGTATACGCGCCTGTGGTTACGTCATGTTATGCAGTTATTACAAGTATCATGCAACCCCCCTTCTACACCAGAAACGGAAACACGTTCAAAATGCATCTGACCACATTCCGAGTATCAGGGGAAAAACAGTGGAAATCCACTAACGAAGTACACTGTTGTCTCCTGAGTTGTGCCACTTTTCATTATTCGTTTCTTTTAAGTGAAATTCAATGTTAAAATATCAAATCCGTTAATGTTTGAGCGTCGGGAAAATGTTAAAAGATTGAAAAGTACTTTGAAATCATAACTATATAATGGCCCCCATATAAAGACGTGTATAGTACTAGAACAACGTGCAGCAGTGAGCAACACGTCCCAATTTACGAGTGCCGCGTTAAGACGGCGTTAATTGGTTAGTTCCCTTAAAGCAGATGATCTGGTCATAATAATAGAATAGTTGTCTCTGTTGCTTCTGCCCGTTGAATGCACGCCTGTCGAAATCCACCTTGCGATGCGATTAGAATATCCTTTTGGACACTAACCGCACAATACTATTAATTGATAATATGTTTGTGGAACATGAGCCAGCATATTAGTTGCGGCCCTATCGTCGAGCTACGTAGGACGCCCTCATTTGTACATAATACGCTGCTTCGAGCCTAACTAACAAAAGTTACGCGCGCGCCTAAATGACATACATGTACGTGTGCAAAGTAGACTAGTGCAAAGTTTAAGAACTGTACTGTATGTTTTATGTTCCACCGTAACTCTAACGTGACTGGATTGGTGTAACGTCAAGATGTTTTAGTTCGCAGGATTTGCTCAATTTGAAATATGAATAATTATGAATGTTGAAAGATGTCACCCAGGGTCATCAGTTGTCCTTTGAGCCCTCCCCAACAACGCCTGAATGAAACAGCTTGTCATGGAGAATAATCCTTTATTCGATCGCTTCCTCGTGTACGATTTGCGCATTATAATCATACCTTGTTGTGTTTGTGTTTTATAATCATCATTGTGTATTCTCTGATACAAGATAGGAAAATATTAAAGCGGCCCTCACCGAATCCCCATAATATGATCCCCTACGTAGTTGAAAGCACCTATAACGAATCATACCACGACACAAACCGGAAGTTCAATTCACCTATTATACAGCCGCCATGTATAGACAACACGTGCATACAACTTCGCTGGAATACGCCAGGAAAGTATACCACCCCGGAAGTACCCAAACCCTTATAGACTGGATGTAGCATAATCGTCGTTGGTAGATTTTCAAGCAATTTAACTTAAAGAAAATGATAATAAATGGGAAACATTTAGGCTCTCCTAATCCTATACATGTATTAACTACACCATGAGAGCCATTTCCGAGTTCGCTTAGCTATCAACAAAATCCGGTCATTTTAATTTCTACATTGGCAGCATGGGGGCTATGGTTATGTGTTTACTAGGAAGACATTTAGGAAAATCCGGACAATTTTTGACCTGATAAACGTGCATTGTCAGCATCTGTTATAAAAATAATGCCCAGAGAGTACTCAAGAGGGTAGTGCGTAAGAACACACCAACCGCCAAAATGCCGCTGGGTACCAGACAAGGTTGGATTAGTTACCAAGGCGACGCTTAATAGGCCGTGTCTCCCGACCAATCCCACGACGCCGCCTGTATGACGTCATCCATCAGTCGTCCATTCATGGTGGATGTATCTAATTTCGACGTTCGGCAGACAGTTCCTCTTGTATATTAGATATCCCATCGTTTTCCTACATTGATTGTACTTTGTGTTCTGTCATGTTTATCTATTATCCCATCGAATAAATTTAGTTTCATCTGTACCTAAAGCGAATGTTGAAGATAATTATACGCTGTAGTAATACTAATAGTACAATTTGGCTCAGTACAGTGTACACGAAAGGTTTGGTTTTTATTTGCTGTAAAAGTAATTTCCCTTGTTTTTATAATGATATTATCCGGTGGAAGCCAACGCACACCGGTCTGTCTAAAAGACCGGATGATAACATACTTAATGACGTATAAATTGCAACAAAAATTTACAATTGAATTACATATTATTTTGTACAGTACACTTAAAGGTGTATTATGTTTTAAGAGAAGATATTGGACCACGTGCACACCAGAATTTGCAGTTTATATTCCTGTGGCATTGTTTATAATTGTTTTGATAGAAAATTCAATCGAATAAAACACGATGCACACGGTAACAAATTCACTGTCAGATTTACAGTAACTTACTGGCAGCTAGAGCAGCCAAGTATTGTAATATTTGGCATAGTGCATTACTGGTACTGTAATTTGTAAGAAAGAAAGTGTTACTATATACAACTGTATCTGCATAGTTTTGTACATTAAGAGAGATTGTTACTGTAGCATGCAATTGCACAGCATATCACTGTAATTTGTACAGTAAGAGAAAGTGTTACTGTAATGCAACTGTATCTGCACAGTATATTACTGTAATTTTACAGTAATGTATTTTGCTTTGTCTATTTTGCTTTACAATGGGAGAGCCTGTTTTAGGCCTAATTATGCCAAAGATATACTAAAAGAGGCTGTTATTATTAAAAACAAAATGCGGCTTGACGGTGGGTTTAAACCCCCCCCCCTGGATCCGGCACTGCTGAAGATAGCACAACGTATATCAGTAACAGTAAACCGATCAAAACATTTGGAACAGTTACTGTAAAAAAACAGGGAGTAGTACCCACCTACAGTATCATACAGTAAAACGCCAGACAGTATACTATACTGTGAAATAATACAGTAATATACAGCTAAAACTATACGGCAACATTTTACAGTGTTTATTTTTCTATCCACAGTGACTAACAACCAATGCAAGACGAGCGACAGCAAGGGTACGGAGTTCGTGGTGGGTTTTATGGAGACAATGTCCCCGTCCGCTGACCCAAGACTATACATTGTCGGCGCCTCGACTCGCTCCACTCGGGTCACCGTTCATTCGCCTCGGAATGGCAAGGTTAATACCACGATATCCCAGGAATCGCGAATCAAAGTCATCCAGGAAGACGGTCCGAGCGAGACGGCGATCCTTGTGACGGCCGATCACGAGATTACGGTGTACGGCGTAGAAGAAGGCAACTCCATGGACTCGTTCCTCGTACTCCCTACAGATGCACTTGGAACGGAGTATTACGTGGTGTCATACAGCATATCCCACCGGTTGGAAAGACAACAGAGAAAGTCGCAGTTCAGCCTACTGGGAGTTCTCAACGACACCGTTGTGGATATAACGTTGACCGGAGGCTTGATGTACGAGGGAAGGACATACACGAAGGGGGACAGAATCACTGTGACATTAAACCGCCTGCAGGTGATTCACTTCGCTAGCGAAGATGAGGACCTTACAGGGACACGGGTCGTTGGTAATAAGAAGTTGGGCGTGCTCTCTGGAAGCAAGTGCGCTGACGTACCAGTTGGCATGCGGTTCTGTGATCACCTGGTAGAGATGCTACCGCCGGTTCAGAGTTGGGGCGCACGTTTCATCACGTCGCCTCTGTACGGGCGTTCGGGTGGCGATGCCTTTCGCATCATGGCTGCTCGGGATCATACTACGGTGACGGTGCCCTCGTTCGGGGCTGCTACGCTCCACGCTGGCATGTACTTCGAGATCGAGATCCCCTCCAACTCTAGCCGTTCTATCTATGCCGATCGCCCTATCCTCGTCACCCAGTACAGTATGGGTGGTGATGCGGACCAGAGCCAGGGAGATCCTTTCATGATGATCGTACCCGCTATCGAGCAGTTCTCCAACAATGCCGTTTTCTTCACCATTCAATCGTTGGACGTCCACCAACAGTTGACCAATTATGCCAACGTGATCATCGAGTGTCGGTACATTGTCGGTCTCGAGCACAACCTTTTCGAAGTGCCACGATCGTCGTTCACTAGGCTCGACAGTCTACGACATACCGTCGACGGCAAGGATTATTGTACGGCTCAGATGAACCTGGCCCGCGGTGTGCACTTTCTCCGTAATGCATGGCCAGACGCTTACTTCTCACTCACGCTGTATGGTATGGGTGTCGCGGAAGGTGCGATCGCTTATGGCATGCCTGCTGGACTTAGGTTGCCGTCAAATACGTGCGAAGTAACGACAGGATCTACCGCTACGGACAATTTTGCGACTGTCGCCACGGAGACAGCTGCTACTGAACGCAAACCTCTGCAAGACTCCACTGCGGTGATCATTGATCACGGAGGCAATCGTCCTGCAGTTCCAAAGCCGCTGCCGCCGCCGTCGCTCGGTCCGTCCGTCAACAGAAACCAGTCTAATAATTTCTCGTCTGGAAAATATCTCATCCTTTTCGTCTTGGTCATTGTCTTATTGCTGATCACAATATGTATCCTCGTGATTTACACCTTAATCCTCAGGCGACGTATCCGCAAACTGGAGTCCGAGTGTAAGGTTTACAGTCGCGTGCAGCTAAGCCCCGTGATGGTCGGTGCGGATGGCTACATCGGATTGGACGGCAGCCAGCACGGCGAACGAGAGTACATGACGCTCAATAACCCCCAGGGAGTGTGGCGGCTCGGCAAGGTGCGTCGCTTAGCCAGATCGACCTCGGGAGTTCCGTACGTGGCGAACACGGCCATCAATACAAACTCCAACGGGATATCACAGATATCAGAACCGATCATGGTGTCTAACAACATCCGGAATAGCATTGCCCAGGGGGAAAGAGTGCCAGCGGGCGCACGGCGAAAAACGAGCGCCCCGGAGACTAGTAGCCGCACGATTAGCGTGGACAGCAACCACGTCATCCGATTCAGTAATGTGTGGCAAAATACCAACAATCAAGATGTACCCAGCACCAGGCTGTACCGCGGTACGGGCAACCCACTTACTGATTCCAATCTACAGATTGTTACTAACGAGGGACAACATCCCCATCAGAACGGAAACATACCAACCGCTTCCGATAGTGCTGCCAACGAGAGTAGTGTGCCTGCCGGCCCAAGGACGTCCGCGACGAGGACGACCAGTCTCCACGAGCAGCCTCTCCAAGATATAGCTGAATTCCCCGAGAAGATACCGCCTCCGCGAACTATCCACTTACAGCGCAGCGTCAGCCAACCACCTTACCAGACATCGCTAAGGAACGCTCCAAAGGTTTATTATTCGGTGCCTAAGAACAACCGTCCGATCAACGTGTACGACAGGCCCAGAAAACGATCCAGCAGTACGGTCGAGGAACCCATCGTGTACTCCATAAAGGAGGCCCTTTTGAAACACGACGATGGATACATGAGTATGAGAGATCACAGAGCGTCAGTGTCCAGCCAAGAAAGCTCCAGCCCTTCTCTAAGCTCCAGCCCGGTTGTGTTTTCGCCACCGGATATACCACCGCCGTATAAAGGCACCGATTCTGCAGAAACGGACTCAACGGACTATACCGAATTGTTTTAATGAATTATACCTAATAAGGATTACTACTAGAGTTTTCTTGTTGAGTGTCGAGTGTGTTTACTGACACGGCAAGCATTCGTAGTCATCGATAAATCTTGATTTGATTTTGTTGTCAAAATGTAATGTCCAAATATTGCATGAGGTGATCTTCTTGGTTGCTAAGGTAGCACAGTAATATTGCAATCTCTCTATTAATTCAATGTATACATCATTCTATATTATGCCTTTAGTGAACGGTTACGCATGAAGAAGTTTCACCCAATTTGTGTTATTCCTCGGGCTGTTCAAAAGAGCGTCGAACGCTGAACTTTTGAAAAGCAAAAGCGCTGACAGTTTTTTTTTTTTTTGGAATTCGCGTTATATAGAAGTAATTTTAAAAGGTTCAAAACCGAATTCGAGAGCCGATTTCGTGCTGGATAATTATGAGAATAGGCCTAACTTTTTGCTGTAAAAGAGCGTGCTTTAAGATTATTTCTGCAGTGTGTAAGAAAACATCACAGAGTTTAGTTTAGTTTTGTTTTGTTTTGTTTTGTTTATAGTTTTGGGGGTTTTCGGGGGAAGGGCAGCGAAATAATCAGAGAGAGGATTTGCTTTTCTTTACCTGAAATCCGAACAGTCATCAGCACATTATATATTTCCGTGTAGTATTTCGTAATTGATGTTACCGTCAGACTTTAACAAAGTTTTAATTCTATTGTTAAGTGGAATCCTGACGTTTATGGGCGCCCCACAATAAATAAAACAGCACTGCTTTAGGGTCCAACAGTACTAGGCAACAGTAGGTGTTTGCATTGGGCGTGGCTCCATCCATTTATACCCTTGATTTTTTAGTTGTCCTAATTAACTGTTTGTATTAAAGTGACCTATGACAGATTTTGTGAATTTAATAATAATCATTGCACACATTGATAATGCCCAGTATAGCGACTCTAGTCATGCCAATCCGGGTTTAAAAATGTCCTATACGAACGAGTCTTACACAAGACAATAAAGCAAAAATCAATTGATCTTTAAACTTGCTGACAATACAGGTTATCGTCAGTGAATAGCGGCTGTGCGGATATGTGTACGACAACTTGCGTCAAACGGCTGGTTTGTCAAGCCACGAAAGTGGAATGAAGAATGCGAGTTTTTAATGTGCACACTCTGACTGTCAAACTCTTGCTTAGTTGTGTACACAAAATAGTGACTCAACATGTTCCAACGGAAGGAGGTTGTTAAAAGCAAACCCAATTATTACGATGGGGACAAAAGATCCCCAATTATACAACCGAACGGGTATCATCATCACCATAATCCAGTGTAATTTACTGCTCAAACGGTAGGCTAACATTATTTTTGATCTATTGTGTGAACACCTTAAAACATTGTTCCACTTCTTTAAAGTAGTGCATGTACGGGTACATTATTGACACGTAACATTATCTGCTATACAAGAGGCCCTTAACATACTGTGCGTACGTATTGAATGGAACTTGTATGTACAAATCGCCGGGGGAGCGGATTTTGACTCGCATTTGTATACGAATTTGCACTGCGGCGGTCCGTTGTACGACGTACCCCGAACGGTAACTCCACTGAAAAAGGTAGTCGTAACAAATGAGAATGATTGTGGATGCTTGTTGTTCCACAGCAGGTTCAGCATGACAAGCATCCTGACCTCTGAGACAAACTTCCACGCCAAGATAATTGCACTTAACAGGAAGGATGTATGGCATCATTCGAAATAATTAGAACATTAAATTGATGTGCACATGTATTGTATAATGCCCACAAAATCCATATAAGGAAACCATTATTATGTGTAATGCCCCACATATCTTTGTTACATATAATGCTCACATAGTACATTTATTAGCCACACATACATGTACTGCCAAATAAGTGCCATACAGGCCTAATGTCGTATTAAAATCCCCATATATTTCATTTGATTCTCACACGCATTTTAATTAATAATAATTCTATTCATGTTCACACATAATATTCCATTTATGCCCATCGACCAAGCATGCACATGCATCGCTGAAGTAATCGATTTACATTGTACACCGTATTGCTTTTGGTTTCTTGACTACCAAATTAGAACTATTTCTCTTTCTCTAAATTGCGGTCTCCCACAAACTAAATCCTTACAAATACGAGGTATGAAAGCAGTGACGCCGTTACACCTGATCGCCACAAGACTTATATTAGCCTTTTCGACATATGGTGGTCATCAATATGATGGCGCTGTTCCGTTTGGGTAAAGTCTTTTGAATTATACCCAATCGGAAGAGCGCCATCTTATTGTGTTCGCCATACTTCGATAGGGCTAATTGAAACTAATTGAAAAAAAGTAAAAATCATCTAAAACATTATAGCGTGACCCAGATTACGTCACCATCCTCTTCGAACTTGGCCTTCATCTTAACCAAAACTAAAAACGTGCAAATGTTGGTGTCTGTATCTTGCGCGGTTGAGGCACTATTGTGCCGACAAAATATGTACGTAACATGCATAACAAGGTGGAAAACTTCAAATGAATACCATGCACCATGCACACCCATTTGGCGTCGAAGCTGGTGTGATCATATTTGCAAGATAATCTTTATTTGTTGCCTAATTTGTTAAACCCACGCTAGTCTGCCCGTGTAATCTGTAAGTTAAACCATAAGCATATTGACACGAGTTTAGCGTAATATTAAATTCTATTCTATTCTAAAAAAAAGATGTTCGCAAATCCGGGTGTAATCTGGAAGAACAAAATGATGAAATTTGACATAAATTTTATAAATTTTCAGAAAAGCGAATGCGAGGTATAATAACCTTCGGTTTGCGATCGGTGTCGACCTTTGGGGATTTCCGTTATTTATCTGGCGATTTATTAACAATAAAAATAGCGTCTAAATCATCCCGTTGTCGTCGCCAATTTTGTTATCATTTTAATCGGTTTTTTCTTGATATTAATAAACGTGTGAGCTTTAAAGATTAGGGTGAGTTCAATGGGGGTAACACTGTGATAGTACATGTCCTATGTTATTTTAGTATATTCTCACTTTTTAAATTTTATTATCGTGACTTGTTTATGCTAATTCAAACACAACTGCAAATACCCAACAATGAGGTGCCTATGTGGTACATTTCCTGTCGTAACGGGGGACACTGTCACAAATCGATACCCTAACTAGGTACCATAATTGGTACCCTAACTTGCACATCAATTTATTTATATTTCAAAAAATTTAATACGGTAATTACATAATGGAGAAATGTGTAAATAGTATAATGATATTTGTAGATACATTCGTTCACTGTGTCCGCGCTCTGGTTGCTGGAGTGCGTGCGTTTACTGAGCGTGCTCGCTGGGCTGGGCGCGCATAATATATCTCTATGTGTCTGTACGTGGATAGTGTATGTATGTATAACAGGCCTTTGTAGTTGATGAGGAATTACCACTGTAAGTGATACGCTGCATCTTTATTTTTGTATTTTATATTTTGCAGAAGTATTAAACTTGGATATTGCTGTCAAAATGTCCTTTGTTTTTATTTGTGATTGTTTCACTACATGGTTTTCATGTGTTAAATAGTGGGGGTTCGTGCATGCTGATTCCGAACGGTAACCCTATACCCGCCATCCCTTCCCACCCCCTTCCCCACCCCTCCCTATCCCGTGCGACCTTCCCTCTTTCCCATCCCCATCTCCCCATTCCCATCTCCCCATCTCCTCCTTCGCCTCTCCCCATTCCCACCCCCTTTCCCGATCCCCACCCCCTTTCCCGATCCCCACCCCCTCCCTATCCCACCCCTCTCCCCATCCCCACCCTCTTCCCATCCCCACCCCTCTCCCCACCCTCACCTCTCTCCCCATCTCCATCCCTCTCCCCACCCCACCCCCCTTCCCACCCACCCCT
>JAVCKS010003302.1:0-19056 GCA_032273685.1 Pteraster tesselatus | reverse complement strand
ACAAATTGGGGTTTTTGTCCCCCCCCCCCCCCCCCCCCCACAAAAAAAAATTGTATAGACACTGTATAGTAGAAGCTTGTTTATCCAAACACCTATTATCCGGAAAACTATTATCCGGAGGTTTTTCGCTGTGTACGAAGTCAGTCACCTCTATCCCACAGTCGCAAACCTAAACTTGAAGCGTCTATACTCAGTCCTGACACTCTAAAAACCATCACTCGCTGCATACCTGTTTCACTCGTTTCACGTGAAAGTACGAAAGCCTGTTAGTGCCATTTTAAGTATATACATGTATTTAAATGTAAGGGGTTGTGTTGTGAAAGTATATATTTTTCCAATAATTCTCTCGTAATTACGACTTATTATCTCATTATTACGAGAGATCTCGTAATTACGGTATATGGCAGCACCCCCACCCCATGACAACTTTCTGCGCACCAGACTATTGTTGGTATGGTGGCCCTGAAGGAACATCGCAAATCGCATCGTATGCGATGTCGTGAAATTATTCGCATTCATGTGCGCATACGTAGGCGACTATATTTGCAATGTCCTGAATTTTGTTGCATACCAGCGCCTCATACATATGGTATGCTGCGCAGTAGTGTATATGCTAGCTACGTACGTAAAACACGTGCACGCACCAACAATAGTCTGGTGCGCAGAAAATTGTCATGGGGGGGGGGGGTGTTGCCATATACGTCATAGGCCCTATGAGAAAATAAGTCGTAATTACGAGATAATGAGGGGGAGGGACGTGATAAATAAGTCATAATTACAAGATTATAATAAGTGGTAATTACGAGATAGAGTCGTAATTACAAAATATATTACGAGATAATATCTCGTAATTACAAGATAATAAATGGAAAATATATACTTTCACAAAACAACCCCTTACACTTATACTTTTGTGTGAATCAAAATATCTACTTAAAATGGCACTAACGGGCTTTCGTATTGCGCCATTATAGCAGATTAATACCCAGCATGCAAAATTAGAAATTAAAACTGAAGAGTTTTACCGCTACAATTATGGATGATAATAAAGATTGGCCCGTCCAGTATGAAAATCAAGTTTAATAATATTGCTACATTGTAATCCATGATAATTTTGTCGGTGTTTCTTTTGTTTAGAAAAAAAGTTCATAATTTGAAATCATTGTACACATTTTTTATCTAAGATTTATTATATTAAGTAACAATGCCAAATTGAACGAGAATAAATCTATAAAACATGATAACTAGCTTTTTTCCCTAATGACTGAAACATGTTTTTACTTAAAACTGCAATGTGTTTGTGATTTCAATTAAGCCTGGACACATTCAAAATCGGAATCTGTGATCGTAATGCAACATAGATCGTGACATCATTTTGGCATCTGCTGTTCAATAAGATGGAAGCAATTAAAGCTTTTTGCTGTACATGTACATTTTATGCCCTAACACACAATATCACATAAAATACCTACATACCTACATATATCTGTCTTTATATTGTTGCTTAATGATGACAAACAGAGTACAAGCACATTATTTGAAACATTGGGAAGTAACTCACAATCAACTCTTTTCAAGACGTACTATTACCATGCTTGTAACCTGCACTTATAACCCCTTTTCATCTCCATACCAAATGTGATCTGTCACCACAAAACCAAGATAAAGTTGCAAACAATTCAATTGATAATTTTAAATTCAGTAGAAATATATGCCTTTTTTATTGTATGTAACACCTGGGGATTCGGGTTGACCACCAGTATACACAACAGAGTGCGTAAAGAAATGAGGTCCAACATGAAGTTTAATATATAATTGAGAAAACAGCCTCTTCGCAGACTGATATACACCTAATGATGCAATACTGGAAAATGTATGTTCCTTTCCATAGAACTTTCTAATTATATTATGACAATATAACTTTAAAAAATGCTAGATTCGAAGAACACCTTAAATAAAGTAAAATTAAAAAATCGGTTACCTCTTCAAATTTTGACTTTCAATATAGTCACAGCTTTGTGCAACAACTTCATCCTAGTATTGTGGTGAAAGGTCCTACATGAAGACCAAAACCAAACCAACAGTTTGCTGGTTTTTTTTGGGGGGGGAAATTCCATGTACATACCCAGTCAACAGAAGATTAAAATTAGCTTGTTTATCTTTACTTGGTCTATCTTGGTCAATCCGAAGATGGCTTACGGTACTCGTCTACGTACGAGTTATTCGGGTAGAAAATATCCAGCAATAACCATCCCTTCATCGCAGTATACATGTATGGCTGATTCAATGGTATATATGCAAACATTGTAGGTTTTTGTTATTATTTTGATCACCAATCAAATACACACTGAATACATGCGGTAAAGTATTAATGCACCAACGGTGAAAATCAACCAAGACCTGTGGATTGTGGCGCTATTTTAAATTCCTGTTTCGAACACAAAAACACTCGCTTTATTTCTCACCGTAAAATTATTTGTTCACTGTTTTGGCAAAACAAAATGCAATTTGAAACTGGTGCATAAATTTATTATAATTACATGCCAAAAGCCCACGAAACAGAAGCAGAATAATAGGTTAGTGATTACGCATAATAAATAATGATGAATAGCGGCCATCTTGGGGGGCATTCAATTGTTGTTCTGGAATACGGCAAGATAGATGTATATACTTGCCATACCTTGACAAAGCACTGCCCCACAAGATGGCTGCTATTTTAAAGCATCTACAATAAAGACATCAGGGCATATAATCTTCTGGAACATGAACACAATAAGAAACGTAACAATGACAATTGCACCCTCTAACAATGACTATTGTCCCCAAACATTGGTTTGCGGTGCCCATTTCCAGTTTCTAGTAAAAATTGCAACAGTAATTACAGTTTTACAGGCATAATCAAATTATTAAATGAAATTATATTTAAATTTTGCCTTTTTTGGGGTTTTGAAAATAGAAATTAAATTTTGAATGTTGTTTCAAAGTTATTTAAGATTCTCATCTAAAAAAAAATAATGATAAAAAGCAGCAATATAATGCGGAATCTCCTAATCTGAAGTACGGTAAATGAGTACAAGCTAATAGATAGAACAAAACTCCTGTCAGTTATAAGTAAATCAACTTGCGTCATTCAATTTTTCTGCCCATTCCAAATCCGTCCTGAGTGTCATATTTAATTTCCTTTACCCTTTACACGTGAACTACGAAAAAATGCAGTAAAATGTATACCTAAGCCTTAACAACATTTCCAAACCTTTGTTATTTAATTACCAATTGACAGCAATGAAAATTAAGCTGTTTGTATTAATAAACAATTATAAAAAAATATTTAAATTTATCAGATATAGTTACAATTATCTTTATTGTATTAACATGTACTGGTACCTATAATAATTGACAAATTCTTTGTTGCATGCATTGATTTACACGATAAAAGTGTGACATATTTATTTTTTGTATTGAGCATTTAAGACATCTAGGCATTTATTTTGTTGTAAATGTTGTCAAGTAACATACAGTGATGTCATCGGATGTACACCGCACGTACAGTCGATATAGTTTTACATCTGGAATTTTTTTTATTTATTTATTATTATTTTATAACTTGTTCGTTTTAAAATTTAAACGACATACTACAAATAAACAAAAAGTAGCCTGTGCATCTAACGATACATTTCATTGGCTGTTAGAATAATAGTAGCTAACCACAGGACCAATCATAAGGCTGAATATTGATTTGCTGTAAGAGGCTTGCACTATTTGAAACACCAGAGCATTCTGCTGCAGGTGAAGGTGTTTACCGTAAACGCTAATTGAATTCAGCTGTCTAGCTTACCAAACAGAATATGACATTAAAAATACCTGTACTTAGTGAAACAGATCAATATTTTTGATAAATGTATCCAAATAATGTGAGACAATATCATACTCTATATATATTTTATATGCAAGTATAGCAGTGACATACCCAGGAATGTTAAAGAGGGGAAGCTGTAACATAAGCAATGTGTTCAATCCTGTTCAATAGAGGAAGGTGTTCGACTCCCACGCCCACCCCCCCCCTCCCTCCCATTGAGTATGTCACTAATGTATCATTTGTCAATGATCTCAACGATACGAGAAGTCATGCTCACTTTAGTTTGTAAATCAAACTCAATTAAACAGATTGTAATCCAATTCTCCTCACTTTGTAACCGGATGCATTTTTAACAGATCCATTAATCCATACACACATAGCACTTCAAAAATGCTAAATGCCAGTATTATCATTATGTACACATACATTTCATAGATTTCTTTCTCCTTTCTCAATAATAAAAAAAAGCTACTTGCTCCAATTTTATCTTCACAATTTGTTACCCCCTCACATAGTGGTTTGGTCCAACTGCACTGATCCTTATAAGGCAAACATGGTGTTTTCGGCATTATCCATTTTCATCTGATGGGTCGGGTTTGTCTGAGTGGGAGGGAGGGTTTCGCCGGCTTTTGCTCTCGTCTGGAGGAATTGGTCGAACTCTGGCGTAGAACGGGAAAGAATTGTGCTTTTATTCAAGCAAACCGTGTGACACTCATACACTATTTCTTAAAGAATATGTTAGGGGGAATAATCTGTGACCAGGTGAGGTATAAAGACCAGATATGGTCCAACTACAGTTTAGTCTACAAAAAAGGAAAACAAAGGGGATCCATGGATAATATTTTAATGACAAACTATAAAAAGGTTGAGAAGCCAGGTTGAATTTTATATTTCGTTCCTTATTCGGAGCATCATCAGGAATGAGAAAAGGACAGAAGGAGCAAAATTCTGTATGGATAATAACGATACTCTAAACGGTCATTTTTCTAATGCATATCCCAGCGAGCTAACCAAAAAAAACATAAGCTGCCATAACCGTTGAAACATAACACGATGAAGGCTCAAACGAACAGTGATTTGTCCCCACCACAGCCGCCATTTTATGTAGCACTCTCAATGCAAGTGCCAAATTGCATAATTCTCTTTTTAAACAGGTCTATAATGGTTACAGCTGGTGGCGTGACACGTGTATATTTAAAGGACTGACCAAGATGACAGCTGCCCCGGGGAAACCACTGAGTGAATGTAGTGCTGAGTAAATGAAGATGACCCTCTAACCCTTTCCATACTAAGGGCGCCAAACGGCGACGAAAATAATAGGCACGGATACCAGTCAATGTTGCTTGTATTGTACGCAAATAACTGGTTCTCACTAGCCTTATTCTTAAAACAATCTGGTAGTGAAAGGGTTAATCTCTATTTACAAGTCAGTCACCATAACCGATATTGTGCGTGGTTTGGGGGTCAGGAATCAGGGGTCATGTGTCAGGGGGTTCAAATATCAGGATTATAAAGCAGGGATTGATCTGCATCAAAATTTTTAAAAAATGTATTTACCACAAAAAGTAGTCTGCACACAGTGACAATACTTTGGTCAAGGACAAAGGACATTTACTAAGTCATACAATTTTACTACTTTGGTTTAATTTGGTTGAATTTTTACCTGAACTTGTGATCCCGGCATCTGGTTGGCTGTTCGTATTTTGAACCGATAGCTCATCCTTCTGTTTTTCCTGTACAAATATATTAACGATTATCTCCGAGTTTAGTGAAACTATCCTTGCAAGGTGACCCCTGGAATGTTCCATTTTTCTGAGGCAAAGCCACGTGAAAGTAGGACATTCCACAGATCACCACGAGACAATAGTTTCACTAACCCACGAGTGAAAGCATGCAAAATTGGTTTTTGTAGACCACCTGTAGATACTCTTAAAGGTCTTTGCCCGTAAGAACTAAATAAATGTTGAAACGTCAAAACATTTAGCACGAATCGTGTGATGTTCTCTCTACCAACAAGAAGACAGGATCTTAATATTTTTCCTACCAAATCAGTTGCGTTCAGCCACTGCTCCATCTCATCAGCGTCGACCCCTGGTGGAAGACCCTTCCAAATTAAACAGATAATAATCTTTTTAAGCAAAAATCTGCCTTCAAACTAGAGCAAACTCCATAGGTTCTAGCGAGAAGTAAAAGACATTGTGTATGCGAGGGGTGTTGAAGTCGATTGAATGGGGGGGGGGGCCTTTCTCATGCAACTGCTGTATCAAAGTGGCCATTAGCTACAGCCTATTTAATAATGGGTGACGACTGTCATAGACCTTTTCGAAGTGTCCATAAATGACCCGCAGGCCCTTAGTTTGACAGGCCTAGTGTGTGCCAACAAACCTGACGGTGACTAGACAACGCTGGTAGCTAAGTGAAATACTTGGTGTAATCTAAAATACCTTTTTTTTTTACTGATTAACGCCATGTAAACAATGTATCGTAAGAATTCTACCGTATGAATATGGTATTTTGTTAAGCCAAAAACATTGTTGGCTAAATATTTTCATCAAGTATAATTGCTGGTTAGATAACTTATCATTAATGTTATTGACATAGCTGAACGTTCAAAGTTCACTTCATGCAGAAACATTCACCATGCCAAAACAAGATTCAAGTCAAACAAATTTTAAAGTTATAAAACAAAATGCAAATTAACAAACGCAAAACATTATATTGGTAGACTCCCAGTATTGGGGGGAGTGGTAAAGTGTGATTTGATAAAAAGTCGTTAATTTGCTTTTTTGATCTTTTCAAACACGGGTTTCCCAATTCTATGTTATTAAAATTGATGTTTGCCTCTTTGAATGAATCTGTGTTACTAAGTTGGTGTCATTTTCTTGTAAGATTTTCAAGCGGATATTTGCTTGTTTTCATTAATGCCACGCCTTCAAAAAATCTACACCACAATGCTACGTCATCCTAAGAATCCACTAAATGCTGCACATAATTTGTATGCGATGACGTACACATCAGGCAGGTTTTACTCCCCCTGCCGGTCAACTGCGGGTTACCTGTTAATTTTCCTAACAATTTAACTGTATTACCTCACAGAGTGAGGGCAAAGTGTTCTGCCCAAGAACACAATGATCATGGGAGTACCGAACCTCTAGAACGTGATTCTGATGAACTAACCACCTTTAGACCACTGCCTCTGCCTCTGCCTCAGCCTAGCCCTCGAAAGGTACCATTTAGTGAGGCATCCCATTCTTACCTCATACATTTCCTCAACATCCTAGTGCGATCAATGAACAGTGTGGGATGACAAGATGATAGGATTATGAACATAGGACAAAACAGGAAAATGAATCGATGACAATAACTGTATTGTAAAACCATAAACAACTGTGTTCGTTTTGGGAGGGGAAAGATTCCTCAAATGCAAGTACTTCTGTTGAGCATAACCAACGGCAAACCAGAAATTGCTGTGTAGGTGCCCCTTACTTTTGACGGCTGCCCCCATTCCATATATAAGTCACTTAGCCAGGGCTACAGTGCCATTTGGTGCCTCGTCAAGTGTTTGATCGCCATCATAACTTTTTCCTAGTTATTTTGCTAATCATGAAAAGTTCCATGAATACAGCTCAAATGTAATACTGACCATGCAACGTCAATCTTTTAGATCAGAGATCAATTATTAACATTTATACCCACTTTTCCAAACAAACTACTATTTTTGGTTTCTCGTATTCTGATTTTATGGTTCTGCTTAATACAGTTATCCTGAAATGTTAACATAAAAATATCAAAAATTAATGAACATACACTTTATATTCTTATAAAGCAAGAGCAAAATCCAGGTTACCACTCTTAACCTTTCAGTTTGGATTTTATCAGCCATTGTTGTCACTGGGGCCCACATAGGCCTTTGTGTGAAATGCACATTGGTTCACCTGTTAATGAGTGCCTTAGATTCCATGCTACAACAACGTAAATGCAATTTTGCCAAACTAATAACCAAAGTCCTCGATGCCATGCTTTCTTATATTCCAAACTAAACCAGAAATTAGTAAACAATAAATTATGTAAACATGACAGAAGACATGCAGAAAAAAAAAGAACATGAGAAAATTGGGACAGGTATTCTAGAAGAATGATTGGCTTGAATATTCTGAATATATATTTCCATGGTAATGAATTTTTACGGAGAAATTAAATTTTTCCAATAGCTTTTGAGCTCATTGCCTGAACTGTCAACGAGGTATTGCTTTTTAAAAATCACGATAAATCTAATCCCATGACTGTCCTTAAAGAGGTGCTATTGCCAGGCTGAATACGATGCCCTCATGATTTCTTGGCTTGTTTTCGACACAGAAAAGCAATTTCACACTTTTATTGGTGTTCATTACTATTAGCAATCAACAAAAGAATTAGCTGTTTATTTTCAGATTCCAGTTGGTCAGACTTCAGATGGAAAATTCTCCACAAATACTGCCCACTTTAACGCCACGAATACCCACAAAACAACTGCACCATGTCCGAGCTAAGGAAGATTGGACATTTTAGGATGATTTCAAAGGAGAATTTAAGAAACCAAGAAATGGTAATTGTTTATTTGTACATATTGATGAGCTTTCTAACAAGCAAATGGGAGAGGGAAGGGCGGCGCCCTATTACCTGGGCTGGTTGAGCAACAGGGGCAGCCGACAAAGGATTGGCTCTGGCGTTGACGAGGTTACCCATCGTAACGCCTGATTGGTCCAAATTGAGTATGTCCTGGTAGGTACTACCACTGTTACATAACATGTGAAAAAAGATTGAAAAAGGTTTCGTGTCAAATTTAAGTAGCCTTATCAAACTGGATATAAGTCTAACAAGGTATTAAACAAAAATCATGAACAATTTCATTGTGGGTAGTACCCACAAAATTATTTTAAAATTAGTGCATTGTATATTTGACTTTGAATCGCTCCCAAATTTGTTGATCTACCAGTGATATACTTTTCCTCCCGACTACTATTTGGACACTAGTTTGACAGTGTGATTTTGTGGACCTAATGGCAAAAGCAAGCAGGAAATCTCATACCCCGTTTTCCCGCTGTCTATATCTACACATCATTGTTACATAATCTTGGACACCGATCATACAGTGTGATCACGTCTACCTAACGACACAGGCTCGTACCTTTTTCTGCTGTCTGTGTAGCTAGTCTGTCTGCTCTGAGCGAACATGTCAAACTCGTCTGTTGTCTCTGGCTGGGCGGCATTCATCGGTGGCTGGGCAGCCAGGTTGCCATAGGCATTATCCCCGGATAAACCTACACAATGCATTAAACGTGGAGGGGGAAGGGGAGAGGAGAGGGGGAGGGAGGGTGTTATGAGATGGTACTTCAGGGAGCTGACATGAGGGTTTGGGGTCGCCACCTGAACTTGTGAGTGTCCTCAAAGTTTCTGTTAAGGTTTTCCATCTCACCTCCAAAACACTACTATTGACCCTGTGACGAACTACAAGCCGATTCGAAAACGTCCCTTCAGGTCTACCAGTCAATTCATTGGTCTAACAGTATGTTTGCCCAGTAACGTCAGCATAAACAAACGGGCTTCACATCAGATTAGCCTTGTTGATAATTCGTTTATAGTTTATTCCATAGGGTTAACCACCTTCATTTGATACAAAAGCATGCACTGACCATTTCATACAACAACGGCAAAGGAATACCCACAAGCTGGCCGCTAGGGCAGGACCAACCTACAAGATGGCTGATGGCATGAGGGTAAAACAGAAATTACAGCAAAGACAAAAAAAAATGTTCCCCTCACCAAGACCACCGAGCTGCAGTGACAAGCTGTCGGGCGCGGCATTGACGGGCTGTGGATAGGCGGTAGGGGTGGGAGCAGGGTCTCCGGCACCAAAGTCGATCAGGACAGCCGTGGGTGCAGCCGGGGGTTGGACCAGGGGTTGGGCCGGGGGCTGGGCAGGGGAGGCTACAGCGGAGCCATAGGATGGGGGGACAATGTTGACAGAGCTCTGGAGGGTTAGGGTGGGGAGGCGAGGGGAGAGGGTGAACAGAAGCAAATTAATGTCATACCTTCGTAGTTCCGTGGAAGAGTTGGGTAAGGTGCAGACTTAGGAAGCATGGAAACAAGATATAAAGCAATAATGTTTCCTCTTCAGAAAACTGAAATAAGTAACCTATTAAAAGATGACAATGCACGGATTCAAGCCTCAAATTGTAAATTTGTACGACCACAAAGGGCAAAAAAAGCAATTTCTTGCTTTTCTTGTTCTTGAACAACAGGAGATTGGCATTTAGATTAGCAAATCACAAAATGGATGAATCACCCCTTGACGGAGTGGACAAGGTCAAATATATTTAGCGATAGTGCTTGCTTGAGGCTTACAGGGTTATAGAACATTCATTATAGAAGATATTATACCAATTAATCAAGATTTTTTTAGACCCTTAAATATAAACAATGAGATTTTATACGTTTCCCCTCCAAGTGACTGATTTTGGTAGAGCCCGTTGCATATCCTCATGGTTTATTGCATGGCCGTCATTTTGGGGTGTTTCTGCTGAACACTGACAGTATTTTTCATACTGGTGACCTTCGACCCACCCATCAAACGGTGCTGAAATGGTTTCGTTTTTGCCAAAAACTTCATATATCTACCGGTACAGGTTCGGGCATGGATGCTACTGCCGGCTGTTGTGATGCCTGACTCGCTCGATAACGCTCGAACCGGTCGTAGCGGACAAACACATTGTTGAGGTCGTCGTTGACCCTCAGTAACTCACCTAGTACGATTGGCAAAAAAAATGATTTTGTGGAGACCTTTAACAAAAAAAAATTTTTTCACCCGTAAGCACACTACAAAACTAATCATTTTATTTTTAGGAAATTCGTAAGACAATTTGTAAAAAACACCGCTGTTTAAAGTGAAATAATATTGTCCATGTTTACATCTAGCTATACATGCTCAGTCATTGCTCATGGGGAAAATGTTTTACAGTATTTCCTATCAATAGAGCGACAGGACTGGCAAAGTACTACACGTACCAAAGAGCACTGTAATCTAAATATAAACACATCATTACGGGTAGTGAGTTTTTAATAAAAATAAGAGTTAAAATAAAATGTTAAGTTTATTCACACTTTTTGTTTTTTGTAATTCCAGAGAGAGTACACATTGGATGCACATTGACCAACCAGCATATATATAATTGAATATACATAATTATCATTGAACCTTGGTTGACAAACAGGTGAGTTATTGTGGATAAAATGGCTGATTAACTTGAGTGGTTTTACCTACCAGTAACTTCTTCATTACCGATGGAGCCAATCAGTTCCACCAGACGCAGCTGCATTGCTCTGCAGGTTTTGTTCAAATCCTTAAACAGAAGATAAAAATCCACAAACGTACGGGGTTTTAAAATGGCACCATCTAAGTATTTACACTGTAGATAATAAAATCAAAATTTCAAATAGAAGAAAGGAATTTTCTTTAAATGAATATGTTTTGCTCTACCTGAAGGAGCTGTAAGTCACCAGGATCTCCTTGGCCCGGGACCATCTCGGTGAGCATCTCGGACATGACCTTCACGTTACCCAGCACCACCTCCAGATCACGGCGTAGTTTAGCCAGCTGGTCAGGGCTAAGACCTGCCATGGCTGGCGCTGCGGGTGGCTGCTGCTGCTGCTGCTGCTGCTGCTGCATGTTTGGGGGCACACCGACGGGTATCATATTTGGGGCTGGGCCCATCATCAGGGGCTGCTGTTGCGGCTGTTGCAGCTGCTGTGGGTTGGAGTTCTTGGAGAAAACACAGCAAATCAAAATTTCACCACATGAAGTGGTGGATGCAATGTGTTTAACTACTGATAGTGATGTCAAGAACAATCGTCAATATTGTTGCCCTGTTTCTATTGTTAGTTTCCCATAGTACATGGTTAGGTAAACAAACAGAAGAGTGGGTGGAATGAGGTTTTGTACTGTTTTGTTCACTTTTCATTTGCATATGGGGCCCCCCTCCAAGCCTGATGTAGGGAGATCCATGAATGCCTAGTCAATGTTGTAGTTTTTGTACCAAGAGTTCCATCAAAATATCGGAAAATCATCATAACAACACCCCCTCCCCTTTCTCCCCCACAATGGCTATAAAAAACAAAGTACCTGTCTTGTAGGAGCAGAACGTCTCGTGCTGGCATTAACTTCTGGTGTTCCCTAACATTAACAGAACAAGGATCACGATATTAGGTCAACTTTGAAGTAAGTACAGCTGAGTTCAAGGGTTACATACACCTGGAAATATTCTCATGTAGGTACAGTACTTAGAACTCATTGCCTGCTATCAATTGAAGTGTGTCCAATAATCAGAAACATTCAGTGAACCTCCTGGTAAGAGCGATTGGACCGGAACTCCAAAGGTCTGTAATTCGATTCCCAGTCAAGGCATCTTGCCTTCTGTTGTCGATTAAATGGAATGTCTAACTAAAAGTTACACCTGAATTTCAGGTTTCGGCAATATGAATAATATGCTAAAAATGTTATAGAACCAGCAGAACAAGAAGCTAAGAAGGAAAACAGGGCACAAAACATCGTTAGAATAACAACGTTAGTGATCATGCTTTTCACTGTTAGATTCTCATCAAGATAAAAGTATGTCTGGATCGGTGAATAATTTGGACATCCTGTTTTCGTAAAAACCAAAAAACAAAAAAAAGTTTAGACACCCAAACTTTTCTATCCTGGGTTAGCATCTCGCCCCCACATCTTACCCGTTGCGGTGTCACGATGGGCGACAACTCGTCCAGATTAGTCGCCGGGAACTCAATCCCCTTCTGCTTGAGCTCCTCGTAGACCCTGACGACCCCCTGCAAGTCGGGCTTGCTGCGGAAGGCATCGGCCCACGACTGGATGAGGCTGAGGATCTTCTCCTGCACGCCGGTGGGCGGGTTCAGGTTGGGCTGCATGATCTTCACCAGCTCCTTGACGAACTCCTGCTTGCAGGCGTAAGTGTGGAAGCGGTGACCACAGTTCTTAACACATGTCTCAAGGACCTGTCAGGGAGTACCAACCAACCGGGTTACAAGGTAGGTGTAAATGACTTTCTTGTGCGTGTTTGTGTGGGCGTGTGTGTTTGTGTGCATGTACGACTTCACATTTAAAATTTGTTTTCGAAACAGTGGTTACTCACGGTAAGGGTGTACATCACTTCCTTCCAGTTCTTGTTTGCTATTAATTTTTTCTTGAGAGCTTTGATGGCATCTTTGGGCCTGAGTTCAATAAACCAAACAATGTACTCAAAATACCTTAAAATTGTATTCTTGAAAAACATTTATTGTCCGGTACACTGACTTTATAGTCAGTTGAATAGTGAGTTAACCTTTGAAGTCACCCGACTGAACACGCTGTTCCTACAGCATACCATAATCAATCCATAGTTAATACCCATAAGAGACATCCAACAGCAACAACAACAACATGCTGCCAAACTCACCCATCTTCTGTCTCATTAATGATGTCACATATCTCTATGTTGAGTCCCCAGTCCTCGGAGGCCAACGACCCCGCCGTCGCCCTCTCTGCAAGAAAAGAAAATGATTTTCTGATACTGAATTATCGTCACATAACTACCGGTATATGGAATAACTCCCAAATGAAAGCATAGAGCAGGTATACCATTAGCAGGGTTCGCCCTTAGCAGTGGTCCTCTCGCCAAACGCAAGTTGAAGTGCCAGATCGTCTGACCGGCCAGTCAAAAAACAAATAAAAACACTGCCAGGGATATAGATCTTATGCATATAACGGCCATCTTATAGGGCAAACCCTTTATTCTGTTGAGAATACGCACGACCAGAACTTTTGAACGTTTTTGTCACTGAGTTAAAATGACAGAAGATAACCTCCAAGATGGCCACTACGCAGAGGGTCTATTGATTACAGAATCCAGATTAACGATGTCAACTCTAAGACAAAATACAGAAACCGACCAACGTAATTGATGAAAATTATTGACGCACAGGACCAATCATAAATCTGCCGGACCAGTCCGAATTTCACATACTAATATAGTAATTAAGTTGAAAATTGGAACTTGTCCTTTTTCATTTTCTGGAAATAGACGTAGCTCGCAATTAAAAATAGCTGAAAGGATATTCTTTCGGATGACACCATTGTCGGAGCTTTTTACCTAATCATAGGTTTTCTAGATATTAAGCCAAAAACTTACGGTCACATTTATGCAAGAATTAATAGGAATCGTACGGAGATACAAACACTTATGGGATATTTGGGCTGTGGATTGCTAAAAAAAAGTCATCTTTTTTGTAAATAGGAACAGAAAAGAGACGAGAATTTTCATGGATTCTTTTGGTATAGGCCAATTTTTTCAAATAAAAAAGTAAAATAGTGTTCTAAATTCACTATTTTTAGGGCTAAACTCCAGAATACCTGTCCATTCAGCATTGTATTACTAGTCTGGTACCCTTGTAATGTAATTGACATCACTGTGATGTGAAGGCTAGGTTAGGGTACAACTACAAGAGGTATTTTTTAGAAAAGGGACATTGTGGACGGCTGCTGTATTGCTAACAATAATATTACGGTGAAAGGGCTAGGCCTATGTTGTTTTTATTTCTTCCTCAATTCCATTTAAGTCAACTAGGCATATTAACTAATCGGTAAATGATTTGTCATTCCCTCAAAATAAACAAGGCAGAGGTCACTCTGACTCCGAGTCTGTCACAGTCTGTGCCGTGGTACTGGTAGTGCCAGGGCAGTGGTTGTGAATTAACTTGAACAACAATATCGTTTCCTATCTTCAACCAAACTAGCAACTTGAATAGTTCCTACTTCTTGTCAGTACTGTCAGTACATTTGTTGTGTGGATTGTATTCAAAATGGTGATACATTTTCCAGTATTTCTCACCTATTCTCTGCCCGACGGGCGTTGTAAACGGATTGGAACCAAACAACGACATCTTGCTCAGTTGTGTTGTGTTGTATTACGTTAACTGGTATACCTATTCGAAACATCACATGAGCTAGCAAATACCGTAACAGAGCTTTTCATGTTTACACGACGTCAATGCTGAATACCAGTTAGTGACCTTTGACGCCGCGGTTACGTCATTGGTTATTTTAGGATGATTAGCATATCAGATTGATCAGCGATATAGGGAATTATGGGTAGTATTCCTTGACAACACACACTGACCGTCGAGTCTACTCATCTCTAGCTAGCTGATGCGGGATATTCTGCGACGAGTGGGATGCTTTATATCGTAATTGAGGTAGGTTCTAGGCTTAAATATGTGGTAAATCTTATTTCTTTCGCCTAATCTTCATGCAGGTCTGGTTCAGGCTAAGCCAGAAACTTAGTCTTAGACTGACGAAGACTAGACAAACTTGTAACTTGTTGTAAAAAGTGCTACGCTGGACTCTACTCTCTAGTCTAGACTGACCATGGTTGGTGGTGTAAATAGTGGCCAGAAATTTAATTAGGCCTAGCCGTACCGTTATTCAGTGCTGGATAGGCCTTTGGTAACTTGAGTTTTGGCCATAATGGTTCACAAGCTAGACTTTTAGAGTTTTACCATATTTAAGGTTTTGCATTTTGCGAAGAAACTGTTCAAAATGCACTTAGTCTAACTCTAAGCAGGGACAGTGAGAGATCCGGCCTATTTTACTATAAAAGGACGGCAATTTTGAAAAACATTTTGTGCAAATTGAAAACTATCAGTATCAATTCAATACATTGATACTTAATAACTAGTAATTACTAATAATTGAATAATAGGGCTAGGGCCTACCCTGGGCATAGCTGATGTGCACGCTATGGGTCAGATCCCCAGGACACTGATGCTAATATAGGCCTATCTGTATTTTCTCTGATTCTTTCTCCCTAAAACAAAATCAAGTATAGCCTACCGTAGCTGGTTTTTTATGTGAATCTGTGACTGTGTATAAAAATGTTTACCATATTCATTATTCGTGTACAGTGTAGATCAATTTGTCTCAAAATTAGGTAAACCGATTAGTAGTCTGGTTTGAAGTGGTTTGCAGATATTGACTTCCACCACACCCACCAATCAGCATGAACAGTGTGAGTCGTATGTACGACACGGTAGAACCCGCCGTTATTGATGAGGATATGTTACAGAAGGCAGTGGAGGAGCAGGGACCCGGAGATGAGGCGGGCCGCATTGCTAAACAGGAAGGCATCGACCTCAGGGATGTCACCCAGCTCAGGCTGGACTTCAAAAGTGAGTTACCCTTTTACTAGGGATGTTAAAATAATGGTGAGAAGACAATGACGTGCACACACTTAAAATATGACCATGATATGATGAGGCCTAGGTAATCAGTAAAGTGCTCCTGATTTGAGCGTTGTACATTACGGTTTTAGAGATATGACAAATACAAAATAAAACGTCAGTCGTGCAATTATGTTGTAATCACACCTATGATGATTTCCTATGTCTACAGTGTGGCAACATGAGTAAAACACGGTTACTATGTGATTGTCAGTGCTTTGTGTTATTTTTATGTGTCAAATCTCCAAAGCCATAAAGTGTACAAAGCTCAAATCAGGAACACTTGACATTTTACAGATCTTTATACTTCATAGAAAGTCTACTGAATTAAATATTTAAAGAGTGACCTGTATCAATTCAACCGTTTTAAACTGGAATTTTTTTCCAATTTGTCATATAATGCTTAAGAGTTGTCCCTCTTTTATTTGACATAAGTTACCTCCTGAAATTGCATCTGACATGCCCACTATTACTTCCATTGCTGATATACTCGTCAGCATTTGTCTGCCCAAGAACCATTGGCAAGTATACTTGACAGTAGGATTGTAAGATTGACATTTTCTTCTATTCTTTGGCAGATATCTTGAAAATGGACAACCTGTGGCAGTTTAATAACCTCGTCAAACTTCAGATGGACAATAATATCATAGAAAAAATTGAAAGTTTGCAGATGCTGACTAATCTAGTATGGCTAGGTGAGTATAAGTACGGAGTACTTGTGTCATCAAAGATAAATACTTACCAAGCGATGTTAGAGAAGATTCCCAAATCGTGTAAATCATTCTTCAGATAACAGGTAACTCTACAAATAATCCTACAGAAATGGGTTGTCTTAGAGATTATCCTATAAAGATAATTCTTTATGTTTAATGTTATCACATGGGTAATCCTACAGATAATACAATAGAAAATCCTACATAAATCCTACAGATAATCCTATAGATAATCTTACATATAATCCTATAGATAATTAATCCTATAGATAATTAATCCTATAGATATTCCTATAGATAATCCTATAGATAGTTCTGTAGATAATCATATACATAATCTCATAGATAATAAGGTAATAATAATCTAAACATAACCTATTAAAGATGATAAAGAGAATTTGTTAAGATAAGATAATAAGGACAATTCTCAAAACCCCAAATTAATATTTGGGTTATTCCTCTGAAAACTTGTCTATTTGTTTTCTTTGTAATTTTCAGATCTCTCCTTCAACAATATTGAAGTGATAGATGGCCTCGACAGTCTGACCAAGCTTGAAGATTTGACCCTCTACAATAATAGGATTGCCACGCTGGAAAACATGGACAAACTGACGCGGCTTCACGTCTTCTCAATTGGCAATAACAATCTTGGAACACTGGAAAATGTAAGTGATAGACCACCTGGAATAGCAGACATCTTGTGGGGCGTTTCTTGGGGTTTCTTCTGGGTTGGGAATGGGTAGATCTTGTCGGAAAGGGCTGCGGCACGTAATGGCCACTGTTCCATAGAATGTAGAATGTTTGTAAGACACATCTAACTAAAGAGACACATCTTTTGTCTTAATTATTTTAATAATATTTAAAAACTTATTGATGTCGAGTTTAGATAAGAGGGTAGAGCTAGGGGACGGTGATTTATTAGTCAGCGTGTCATCGCAGGGTTAGAGGGGTTTAAGTGTTAACACGTGAACTGGGTTTCCGGTCCCTACCTGAACTTGTGGGTCTTTCCCAATGCCATCTGGAACTGTAAAAGTGTAACTTTCAGGCCATTCCTCTAGACTATGATCAAACACATTCTCCCAACAGATTCAAAATAAAATAAATATGCACTTTTAACCAGCAAACATGAACTGTATACTGCCGAGAGAGTGGGGAATATATATTGGCCCCAAAGATTAGGATAGGTTCCCTAGTAGTTCAGGGAAATTGATGGTAAGTTCCTGTTCTTGCCTAAACCTTAGCTGGTCTACTTGAGACGATTTAAGAACCTTCAGACATTGAAGCTCAGCGGTAACCCATTCTGTGAGGATGAAAACTACAAAGCGTTTGTCGTGGCTCATGTCCCCACACTCGTCTACCTCGACTTTAGGTTGATCGATCAGAATACGGTGAGTAAGATCAATATTTACAAAAAAAAAGTTGTTGGGAATGTGTTTCCATTTTTATTAGAACCTGTACAGTTCACTACCAAATTAAGAATAAGGCTGGTGAGAACCAGCTATTTATGTACATTGCAAGTGAAGTTGACCGGTATGTATGACCATTATTGTTGACTTCGCTAATGATACTGAAAGGGTTAACATTTCCTTCAGTGTGCTCTAGTTTATACTCATGATGGCTGATTAATCGATTACCAGAAATAACCACTGAGTTAGACCTAATTTCTTGATTTAATTGTAAGTTTTAAAATCACACAATTCACAAACATTGCAACAAGAAACTTGTAGAAAACTGAACTCTGACCCCTGCAACAAGTGCCAGTCTGAGAGATCGTACTCCAGGAATGTCAATAACAACAGAGGGTGCTACACGTACCACAGTCGTCACCCTTTTAATAATTTTCCTTGTAGAGAACAGCCGCCATGGAGCAGTACCACTACGACATCGAAGAACTGGTTGCTGATGAGACTGCCCATGAGGAGAAACGTCTGGAGGAGGAGGAGAGGGATAAGGAGTTCTCAAGACAAAAGGTCATCACAATTACTCTCTTGACTTGGCCAAGACTGTAGAATAGATTTAAATCTACGCTGACTTTATTCATTGTGCACTCAAAAAACTTGGGACATGGCATGTGATAATAACTATGGTACGGTAAATAAGATATTGAGTATTATACAACGCCCGACTAAATCCGCGTCATCTGATTGGCCGACGGTCGATCACGTGCGCTGCAATATTCGTTCT
>JAVCKS010003301.1:0-31408 GCA_032273685.1 Pteraster tesselatus | reverse complement strand
ATTTGGTATATTTGTAGTTGTGGTAGTAGCACTTGACAAATAACTGAGAATGGGTTGGAAATTAACATGATGCACTAAAATCATGTCTGAAGAATACATCTTTACAAGTTTATCATCATCCTTGTGAATTTGTGAGGTTCTTAAAACCTTTGATGATTGTCGCTTTGCTAATTTTCCATGTTTGTTCGTCTTTCCTTCTCCCTGTATAGATTCTGGTCGAGGAGGCGGTGGTGGTGGTGGTATGGGACGAGACAGTGACAGTGGTGGCTACGGAAGCAGTAAGTTTATGAATGTTTACGTATTTGGTGGTCAATGAAATAGTTTTGTGAAGTAATTGAAACAATCGAGGTTCTTCCTTGTGGCCTCTAAAAACATTACTGATAGTCATTCTCAAATGACATTTATAAGGCCCGAAATGTTTGTATTGCCCCTTTTTCGGACCGATCAGCATCTGTCTTAGGAGGGTTTGATAATTTCAACCATCTAAAACAGGTTGTCAATTTTTAAAGTCTCCGAAGCTCGGGGGTTACACAATGTAGATGTAAAGATAATTGGACATATTTGAACCGATGTTTCAGCCAGGGTTTACCAATATAGTGTCTTGAACTGTTCTGTCGCAACTTTTTCGAATTATCAATAAAGGAGAATGCCCCTCTCCCTCCCCAAGGGGAAATTACTCACAATTATATTCTTGTCAAGTTTGGTTCGGTTTAGCCATTGGGTCCAATTTGCTTGTTCGTTCCCTCTGTGTAGATGAACCCAAGAAGGATTTCTCGACAGATACCATCTTTGTCAGCGGTCTCAAGGATCCCGAAGAGACCAAGATTGTCAGCTTCTTCAGCCAGATAGGGATCATCAAGGTAGGAGGAGCGGAAGTCTGTGGTTCACACTTAAATTTAAACATCTGTGCTGAGTGGTCAGGCTAAAATCCACAATGAAATTAGGACAATCCCACCTAGCGCTGTCCACTGTACTGCCCCACCATGACAAAAGGAAGTACCTTTCAATACGTTCAGCTGTTTTAAAAACATTCTTTCCCTAATAACTCAAAACAACTCCAGTGTCCCATACTTCCTTTTGTCATGGTGGGGCAGTGTAGCTACAACCTCGCTTTTACAATGAGTGTTTTTTTTCTCTCCCTCAGATGGACAGGAAAACCGGCGGGCACAAGGTCTGGATCTACAAGGACAAACAGACCGGCAAGCCGACGGGCGAAGCTACAGTCACCTACGATGATCCTCCATCTGCTTCAGCTGCCATTGACTGGTTCAATGGTAAGTCTTCAACCCCTCAGGAGCTTCAAATCGATCCAATTACCACTACAATTGCTACCTCCTGGAAAGGCCTACTAATGTATGTCTGCGCACAATTCTGCAGAATGAAATATCACCTGATCCCCTGCGTGTACTCGACCGTGCCCTGGTATAAATGGGCCGTACACCTTTTGTGTTTAGTTTGGGACCATTGGTACTGAAGTGATAGGTGAACATGTAAATGAACTATTCCCCCCAAAAATCTCCTGTATAGGACAAGAATTTAACGGCAGCAAGATTGAGGTCCAGTTTGCGACAGTACGTGCCAACTTTGGAAGTAATTTCCGTCAACGTGGTGGTGCCAGCTCGGGTAAGTTTGAAGTTGGCTCCTATCATTCTTCAAAGATGACCAAATAAACAAGGCCTATATATTTCACCTTCCCTGTCAGTGTTGATATATCACTATTTGATTTCTACCCATTCACCCTGAAGGTGGTTTCCGTGGCCGAGGCGGTGACAGGGGAGGTGACAGGGGAGGTGACAGAGGAGGTTACCGTGGAGGTCGAGGTGGTGAACGTGGAGGCGGTGGAGGCAGCGGCGGTGGTGGTGGTGGTATGGGTGGTGGTGCCAGGCAGGGAGATTGGATCTGCACTGAAAAGTAAGTGCACGTGTTTAGTCCCCTGGGGTTAAATCTATCCATATTTGACCTTTTTGAGTGGCCAGCCAGTCTTTTGTTCTTAGCTCGGATCTAACCTTAGTTACCGGAACCTTAAAAAAAGGTGCTAGACCTTTTTGCACTACTTTGACCTACTTTCACCAAACCAGAAGATGTTTTGGTGGAATATTGCACATTTCTCAGAGTAAAAACCAAACCAACTTGACTAATTTTCCATACAAAGTTGTTTGCATTTTGGTGGGTTTGGAATTGAGGATATTTTTTACCTATATTTGTTGTCGTCGCGCTCTTTATTCAGTGGCTGCAGTAACCACAACTTTGCTCGTCGTGACAAGTGTAACATGTGTGGCAGTCCCCGACCCGCTGACGGTAAGTGCTCACGTTAAAACGGACACGTTTGTTCTTCTGTTAGATTTAATGAAAATATATACATAGTCTGGGATAGAACAAAGTTGAAACTGTTTTTTTTTCTTTGGGTTCAACCAAATCTTTGTTTTGTTTTTTCAGGAGGTATGCCAGCCCCAGCTGGTGGAGGAGGCGGTGGTTTTGGTGAGCGCGGAGGTGGTTTTAGAGGCCGTGGGGGTATGGATCGGGGAGGCCGTGGTGGAATGGATCGAGGGGGCCGTGGTGGTTTCCCACCAAGAGGGAGGGGTGGCGATAGAGGCGGTAGTTTCGGGGGTCGAGGAGGAGGATTCGGTCAGCGTGGTCGTGGTGGGCCACCCGATGGTAGACGATTCCGTCCATATTAAATGCGTGCACCCGTTAAACCTTGTAATGTTGTTTTTGTTTCTTGGGTAAGTTTTAATGTGACCATTGGGGAATTGTTGGTCTACCATCCTATTTCAGTGCTGATGCTTATCAGTAACCTATGAAGCAGAAAACAAATCTTTAATGGTTATTTTGAAAATGAAGTACACAAATGTTTAGATGGACGTTCCTCTCGGCTAATAGCCATTCTGTTTTTCAGCCAGTGACTTTACCTCCCCAAACTGTCAAAACATTTGCAAGTATGTATAGTGTAATGAAATAGTCTCTCTGTTTGGTAAATTTACAAAGCTCTTCTTTATACCGTTTCTGTCCCTTGACCTGTAAGACGAACACTAATGGTGTCTGCATGGCTGCATCTTGTACATATATTACTGTGTTCATTATAAGTACATGTAGTTGGTTGATGGTACAGTGTAGTGACATCATCAGCCTAATGCTGAAACGGCCTGACAAATTATTTGAAGAATATTTGGTTTATCGTCACCAAGAAAGGTTATGGTATTTTCGATTATTGTAAATATTTCCCAAGTTGTGGATTATGCTGTCGTCGATTTCATGAAACATTGTGCAGTGTAGAGTTTTCCATGGGGGGGCCAAATGTGAACTTGTCAAATCTGTACAAAAATCATGTGGTTCTGTACCACCACAAGATAATTTAACAAGGAATTCTCAAAAAAGGTGAATAAATGTAGAATCTGTTGAACTGTTTTATGAAATTGGCCGCTGGCGTGATTTGTGTAACATTTGTTTCTTCACATTTTGCTTAGTATGCAAAGCGGCAGTGAACTCGTAATGTCGAACTGTCATGAATCGTAATGAATTTTCCGCAGGAGTTTAAACTGTTTATCTCGTGGGAAGGTGTCATTCGTGTCGCTGTGTGTCTGTATTGAAGAAAATGATAAGTACATTTTTGAAATCGTTTTATTTGAATAAGTTCCAAATGTTAAACGGAATCCAATAAAAAATAGGATTACTAATTCTAAGGTTTTTCATTTTTCGATGATGAGTTAGGCCATTGTCGCTTTCGACCAGCGATATGTAAAACATTGTATTTTTTTTAATGTCTCACTACATTTGTCAGTTTTTAATTAAAAAGCGCTTCAATTAGTGTTGTGTACATAAACATGTTACAATGAGTGTTCGGTTTGTTTCGTAGTTTGTTGCCCATTTGAAAAAGGAAAACCTTATGGTTGAACTTGACAACGCCCAAGTCCATTGATTTGGACTACGTGTATTATTTATGTTGGTAATCTTACAGATTCGTGTTTGGTAGACTATTTGCACTGATTGGTGCTGTTTTAGTTGGCAAGTTTACTGAACGATTGTATCGCTTTTGACAAATGTGGGTCTGGTGCTTCGTTCGAGGATTGTGGGCGGTGCTTAGCTTGTTGGTTGCTTGTAGTCGCCGTGTTGTCACACAGGGGACCCCTGGTCCCTGAACAAATATGTACGCTGCTACGAGCCATTGTTCAATTTTTCTCCAACGAACGGTACGAGAACTGGAGTAAAGTTGAGGATGTGGCGAATTTTGTGTACTGTACATTGTCTGTCACAGGCTTTAGTTACATTCCTTCGATTTCTCAAATTATTTGCGGATTTTAACAGATAAAAAAAAATCTGCACACAGTGTACAGTATGTATTTTTAAAAGTCGCTTTTATTATGGAGACTTAAAATGGTGATCCGTACGGTACACGAATTCGGCTACGCAGGTTTAAGCCTCAAATTTGAAACTAACATGCCATTGACCTTGAAACCAAGAGTAATAGGTGAAGTGAAAGGTGGGACGAGGTCCACAAGATTAAAAATTAGCAAATCAGGACGGACTGGCCTGTTTTCTTTACTCCTATTTGCTGCGACAGTCCCTTTAAATTGGAGCATACCAAAAATGAGTCGAAAGTGCGCAGAATATCACAATCGGTACAATCCTCAGGGATTGGCATTCCTAACATTAGACATATCTTGACATTGAGATCACTAGATATAAATAAATACCAAATCGGATTTAAGTGATTTTGTTTGTATTTTCTAATTTGATATATTCGGCGACTCTAACAACACCTTGAAGTGAGTTGCAAATAACTAAGGTGCCGCTATAGCTGAACAAACAGGCCCCTTGGCAAACTAGTAGTACTGCTGTAAGGGTTTTTTATTTGAATTGGCTGTACGGACATTGTACATTGTACATTATAGAGTTTATACATTGTACATTGTAGTTGTACATTTATGTACGACGTCGGTACATACGTATTCCGACAGTTCGTGGAAGGATAGACTGCAGTCGCATTATAAATACGGTACTTTTTGCTAAATAACTTTTGTCTTAGTCCTCAAAGTGACCACCATGGAGCAGACATTAGTTGACGCTCGTACTATTCTACTTTTTGTGGTACTTTTCTTGGCCGTTTACTGGCTGTTTAGTCGACAAAGAAATCTGCCACCAGGCCCCCGAGGAGTGCCGCTGCTAGGCTCGGTTCCCGCTCTTATCTGGGGAGTTATGCGGGGGCGAGCTATTCACGATATCTTCCGGGATTATTCTAAGAAGTACGGATCGGTTTTTCACCTGAGGATATTCAACAAGTCCGTGGTGGTTCTTGGTGATTACGCCATGGTCAAGCAAGCATTTCATGGCCGAGATTTTACAGATAGACCCAAAATGCTGTTAGGAGAAGCGATAAAGAGTGAAGGTACGAATACGATTTTACGGTCTGTTAAATATTGTATATGATCGATGGCGCCGTCACGGGCACATCAATGACTTGAGTAATTAAAAAGTAAACGGACCAAAGTTAAAGCCTGCTTGACATCTGTCAGGTTTGGGAGCATCATTTATTTTACATTTACCAAACGATTAAGCTTAGTTTTTCCCCCAAGTACGTACTCTGTGTACCACAACTAATTAGTTGTCCTACAATTTGTCCTTTCTATTTAGATTTTACTGTCTTTAAATATCTGTCTGAATTTATCAAGGTAGAATATTTGATCATGAAGGTCAACATTCTTATACGTCCATTATTTGATATTTAAAAACTGCTTTCATATAGTGTCACTTCGTGTGTAGTGTTTTATTGCATGGTGCTGAAGGTGGTTTCTGAATTCGGAAACTGGTTACATAAATCTGAAATTTTGCTCGAAAGAGTCCAAGAGCAGCTCATGTGTCCAGATCACTTGAGGTTTGACGTGTTTAAACATGCAGTTTTTAATATAGTAGACATTGAAGCAGTGAATCCAGCCTCGGTCTCGTTATACTGGTCTTATATATTAGTCCATAATTATTTTTTTTTGGGGGGTGAAAGGAGTTGCTATGGCATCAGGAGAAGTGTGGATGGAGCTCCGCCGTTTCTCCATGACCGTTCTCCGAAGTCTTGGAGTAGGTAAATCGAGCTTTGAGGAGAAAATTGGCACAGAAGGTGAAGAAGTGTTGAAGGAAATAACCAGTTTGAAAGGCAAGCCGTTCCACCCAAGATTGTTGCTTTCCAATGCAACGGCCAATATCATCTGTTCCGTTGTCTTCGGGAAGCGCTACGAATACACTGACCTGCAATTTCACAAACTCCTGTCACTTTTTTCCGAGATCCTCGCATCATTTGGAGCAGGTGGCGCTTTGAATTTCTTCCCAGCCCTCAAGTATCTGCCCATGCTTAACGGTAAGAAAATTATGGACAACTTTGAAAAGATCTTGCAGTTCATATCGAAGGTAATAGACAAACACCGTGCTGAATTTGACCCTGATGACCCCAAGGACTTCACCGACGCCTACCTGTTGGAGGTCATGGGGAAGCCCATCAATCCTGAGGCGGCAAATCGGGATCTGGCCGTGACGCGTACTCACCTCAGCGAACGGAACATGATCGGTAATATCGTGAATCTATTTGCGGCAGGAACAAACGCTACTTCTATCGCCATCGAGTGGTGCCTTCTCACTATGGTAGCTTATCCAGACATCCAGCAGCGAGTTCAGGATGAGATTGATGATGTAGTCGGTCGGAATCGGCTGCCGAGACTGGCTGACAAGGACAAGCTCAACTTCACACAGGCGGTGATCTGGGAGGTTCATCGCATGTACGTATTTACGCCTTTGGGTATACCACATGCTGCCTCTGCAGATGGGAAGTTGGCAGGCTTTGTGGTGCCGAAGGGATCTCTTATCGTGGCCAACTTTTGGGCAATTTCTAGAGATGCCAACACCTGGGATGAACCGGATAAGTTCAAACCGGAAAGATTCTTAACGGAGGATGGGAAGGCACTGAAACCTGAAGAGCTTATTCCATTCAGTACAGGTAAGACCAAGGAAAAAAATATAAATAATAAACCCACAAGACTGTTTGTGTCAGCATAGGATTGACCTGGATTATCTCATATATGCAGGTCGTCGCAGCTGCATTGGTGAACACTTGGCCAAGATGGAGTTTTTTATCTTCTTCTCCTACTTGATGCACCAGTTTACCTTAAAGAAACCGGATGGGTCACCAGCTCCCAATCTTGAGGGAGTAGTCACCTTGGCCAACATGCCCGTGCCGTTCGACATATGCCCTGTGAAGCGCAACTAGAAAAGTTGGGATCACAGGGCAAGACTAACGGCATGCCACAATGAAATGGATGTCGGTACTGAATTGCGATGTTAATCCGACATAACTGATTTTAAACTGTTTTTCGGCTACAATTTGAATTTAGCCAGTGAGCGAATTTTTTAGACTGTAGTTCACCTTGGCAGTATAAGGTGGTATAGATTCTATATATTCATATCTGATCTCACTATTTACAATAGTTGCTACCATCAAAGTAAAGGGCATTGTAAATTGCCTTTTCTGAATGCTGTATATATGTATAGGTTTGGCGCAGGCTGCTCAGTAGTGGATTTTATCTTAAACTGTCATGCAGCTTTTTAGATCCCTTGAAGCAGCGCTATGAAATGTTGGGGGTTATCATAGTTCCTTGCGTTTTCTCTTCCTTCTGAAACAGCTCTATGTACTAGTTCACCATTTCCTTCATGTATGATTCATGGTTGAACAGAATATAGCTGCAACAAACATGCCAACCTGTTTGAAGAGAAAAGGCTTGCACACTGACACACTAGCTAGCTCGGGTGCAGCAGGCGTGTGCATAAAATAATGTGTGATGAATTGAATATATTTTGAATGACAATTTGGCTCAGCCCAGTTATAATAGAAGACTTCAAGGATTTGTAGTCTGCCATATAGAACAGTATGGTTGGCACGTATTCTACAATCTGACATACAAATCGCTAATTTTGTGTGTATTTTTGTGGTTGTAAAGCTGAATAGGTATACGTAATCAATCATGCTTAAAAACTACCCTAGACCGTCACAATAGAACAAATATAAGTTTCGTGTTTAATATGTTTTCAACCAATGAAAGGTATATCCCTATGATACACGAATTAATGCTAGTAGGCTTATATGATACTTTAGTGACCTCTGATCTATTTACAAAAATCCGTTCGTCAACATTAATTTTGTTTTGCCATAGACCTAAAACCAAGGCGCGGCATGCGCCCGACCACGGTTTGTATGGTATTATGCGGTAGGTACGAAGTGTACGACTGAGCCAAAACGGTCTAGGGTACCGGTACATGTACTGTGGTACGGAAAGCTACACGGTCGAAATCGCAGCGTATACTTAACACTCAGTATTAAAATTAAACTTTGGCTCTATAAATAAATGAACATGTTAACTACATGTATACGCTAAATCGATGTACTTGTAAGATTTCTAAACGGATTTGTGCGCCTCTCTAGCTCTTTGCCCCGCTTTAAAAACCGTCCTATTCGAATCGATGCACGATGCCCGGAGGGCCGGCCAAGCTACCCCACCAACACCACCACCGCTAGCAGGCACGCCGCGATTTACATCGGGATGACGTAGTTACGTATTGTGCTTGTGGCGCAGTGGCGCGACTTATTCTCGTACAAAGGAAACACACATGTACAGCACGTACATGTAACACGCATAAGGCCATGTTCACCGAAACAGTCAAACGACGTGCACATAACGCAACTGTATTCATAGAGCTAAACTAACATAGATAGACACAAGTTGCCCTCACGCTTTCCCCTAAATACCGATTACCAGGTCTAGGGGCTGTTACCTTTTTTCTTTGGTTTTTAAAGTGACCACCATGGAGCAGACGTTGGTTGACGCTCGTACTATTCTACTTTTTGTGGTACTTTTCTTGGTCGTCTACTGGCTGTTTAGTCGACAAAAAAATCTCCCACCAGGCCCCCGAGGAGTGCCGCTGCTAGGCTCGGTTCCCGCTCTTATCTGGGGAGTTATGCGAGGGCGAGCTATTCACGATATCTTCCGGGATTATGCTAAGAAGTACGGGTCGGTTTTTCACCTGAGAATATTCAACAAGTCCGTGGTGGTTCTTGGTGATTACGCCATGGTCAAGCAAGCATTTCATGGCCGAGATTTTACAGCTAGGCCCAAGATGCTACTCAACGAGGCGTTAAAGAGTGATGGTAATTGTTCATTTTATCAATAGTCAATAGTAGATTAAGTAAAATGAATGCAAATTAACGAAATAGCTTTGACCGAAAATATAACTCCTTCTTAAAAACGTTTCGTTGGGACATAAGGATCCGCTCTCCATGTTCTTTAGTGAATTGTAAAGCGAAGCTGTTGTTGTTGTTGTTGTTTTGAGTTCATGGAGAATAAGTCGATGATCTCCAACAAAACTTTGCACGCACCATTTCCCATCGAAACCGCTCGAAAATGTTACCTCTTTTTTTCGAAAAATCTTCCCTAAATACACAACGCAATATTTCCTCAATTTGGGGCAAACGGATTATGAAACTACACACTTAAAGCTTTACTCTCGACTAAATATTGTTACGATTGATGCTAGCACAACGAAGCACGGATTCTTTTTAAATACCCCCAAACCCTCCGATTTTTCCTGTGCAGGAAGTGAACATTTACAATTTTGTTGCTCTAAATAAATTGACCACCCCGTCCTAGATCCTACTCCGGTTGGCGTAGCTCGAGAGCTGAAGGTCGTCGATGTGGGGGGAATGGACATAGCGCTACAGCGCTAGCTTTCGTATGATATAAGACACGACCTGATTGGCCCAATAACACCGATAACATAAAATACAAATCGGACCAATTACATGTACCAGCCTTCTGTTTTGGTAGCGTGCGGAATCACGGTCTATGCATTCACCCGCGAGTCAACCTCCCTGTTTGGAATAATGGACTATTCCCCCATGTGTGCGTAGAGTACGTCCATGCATGGTTGTTGAATGCTATTGTAATTTCAAAGGTCACCACATACGGGCTATTTAACTTCGCTGGAAATCAATCGAAAGTTTTCATTATGATTACGAATTAGTGTTCCTCACCTTGAACCAAAAGTATTGTAATTAAATTCTAACCTAGTTGCTCTCGTTGTTAAATTTAGGCCTATGTGTATTATGTACTGTACTATTTTTGGGGTTAAAGTAAAATGACCCTGACCCGCAAAAAGGTTTTACGTGACCAACACGCATGCGTAACTGTCATGTCGTAGCAATAGGTGACTATGCGTGTGTCACATCCACCCCTTAAATGGATTTAGTAGATTAAGTAAAATGAATGCAAATTAACGAAATAGCTTTGACCGAAAATATAACTCCTTCTTAAAAACGTTTCGTTGGGACATAAGGATCCGCTCTCCATGTTCTTTAGTGAATTGTAAAGCGAAGCTGTTGTTGTTGTTGTTGTTTTGAGTTCATGGAGAATAAGTCGATGATCTCCAACAAAACTTTGCACGCACCATTTCCCATCGAAACCGCTCGAAAATGTTACCTCTTTTTTTCGAAAAATCTTCCCTAAATACACAACGCAATATTTCCTCAATTTGGGGCAAACGGATTATGAAACTACACACTTAAAGCTTTACTCTCGACTAAATATTGTTACGATTGATGCTAGCACAACGAAGCACTGATTCTTTTTAAATACCCCCAAACCCTCCGATTTTTCGTAATCATAATGAAAACTTTCGATTGATTTCCAGCGAAGTTAAATAGCCCGTATGTGGTGACCTTTGAAATTACAATAGCATGGATTTACGATGATGACATGGAAGTAAAATATCAGAAGATATAATTAAGACAATCGCCTAAAATTGCAATTCAAACTTTGTTAATGTTTATTTATACAAATACTCCATTAGTCGTCCATTTTACTCTTACACAACAACATGTGTAAGACTAGGCTCAAAATTAAGGATGGACGCACCCATGTAAATTTCCACGTTAAATTACACTTCCCAGATTGCACAAAAAATACCGGTTTAATTGATTAGAGAATTCAGCTTATGTAAAATGTATTATATTAAAGTACAATATCAGTAGTAAATGTATACTCAGAACATTGTTATTAACTGTCGTAAATCTTGCGTGAAATTGTCAAAGAAAAATCCCCATATTTTGTTTGTTGTAAAAGGAGTCGGTTTTGCATCAGGAGATGTGTGGATGGAGCTCCGCCGTTTCTCGATGACCGTTCTCCGAAGTCTTGGAGTAGGTAAATCGAGCTTTGAGGAGAAAATTGGCACTGAAGGTGAAGAAGTGTTGAAGGAAATAACAAGTTTGGAGGGGAAGCCGTTCCACCCAAGGTCGCTGCTTTCCAGCGCAACATCCAATGTCATCTGTTCGGTTATCTTTGGAAAGCGCTACGAATACACTGACCTGCAGTTTCGCAAACTCCTGTCCCTTTTGTCCGAGACCGTCGTATTATTCGGAGCAGGTGGTGCTTTGAATCTATTCCCAATCCTGAGGTATCTGCCCACGTTTGACTTTAAGAAAATCATGGACAACTTCGAGGAGATCTTGCAGTTCATATCGAAGATAATAGACAAACACCGCGCTGAATTTGACCCTGATGATCCCAAGGACTTCACCGACGCCTACCTGTTGGAGGTCATGGGGAAGCCCGTCAATCCTGAGGCGGCAAATCGGGATCTGGCCGTGACGCGTACTCACCTCAGCGAACGCAACATGATCGGTACTATCGTGAATCTTTTTGCGGCAGGAACCAACCCTACTTCTGTCACTATCGAGTGGTGCCTTCTCACTATGGTAGCTTATCCAGACATCCAGCAGCGAGTTCAGGATGAGATCGATGATGTAGTCGGTCGGAATCGGCTGCCGAGACTGGCTGACAAGGACAAGCTCAACCTCACCCAGGCGGTGATCTGGGAATCTCAGCGCCTGTCTATAGTCGCGCCGTTGGCTCTACCTCATGTTGCCTCCGTGGATACCAAGTTGGCGGGCTTCGCGGTGCCGAAGGGGTCTCTTGTTGTGGCCAACTTGTGGGGAGTTGCTAGGGATCCCGCCACCTGGGACGAACCGGATAAGTTCAAACCGGAACGATTTATAACGGACGACGGCAAGGCACTGAAGCGGGAAGAGCTTCTTCCGTTCAGTACAGGTAATTAGACCTTAAGTAAAACAAAAACAGCTAATTACTCCTAAGGTTAGTATCGGTGCCGAAAGCTTCACAGGATGATACTTGATGAATAACATTAAAACAGATCTACCAAATGAGAAAAATGGGAATGTGTACAGGGATAAATTTATATGTTCGAGGTAAAAATAAAATGACGGTTAGCGTTTACATGTAGACGAAGGTTTGACGTGACTTAACTCGGCGACTTAATACTCTGTTACCAATCATTTCCCATACAGGTCGTCGCAGTTGCATCGGTGAACACTTGGCCAAGATGGAGTTGTTTATCTTCTTCTCCTACATGATGCACCAGTTTACTTTCAAGAAACCGGATGGCTCACCAGCTCCCAATCTCCAGGGAGTAGTCTCCTTAGCCAACATCCCCGTGCCGTTCGACATATGCCCTGTGAGACGCGACTAAACAGTCATTGAATCAAGGCAAGAATTAACCTGGCGTGTCAAATGCAGTACTCAAACTTGATGTCAGTAGTTGCCATGATCAACTGCATGCTTGGTTGGTCTTTTATTTTGCAGTTTTGCCGAAAACCGGTCATTCTAATAAATTAGCATTACTGCTAGTACTAGCCCTAAACATCCTTGCCCGACGTCACGCATCAATTTGTGTATACATGTACTGTTTTATTAGGGGTATGTCTTCAATAAGTATACTAGGGTTACGTGTGTAGCAGTTTTTCCTCTCGCCGTCTATTCCAGTCGATGTTTGGTATCTGATGCCCATGTTTCAGTTGTCTGCCCCAAGTTGACCTATGACGGTTTGCCCCCGAGCCTGGTTTTCCCTTGTACGCGTAATGACTCTGTAGCCATACACCACACACACAAAAACAGAGAGACACACACACACACACACCATTTTATGCACTAATACGCCGTTCGCTCAGGGGCCGCTGAACTTTTTTGATTGAGAACGTGTATTATTACAGTGTAAATATCTTTTGGTTGAAAACTTGGCTCAGCCCAGTATTAAAAGATTGTAATAGAAGACTTCAAGGATTTGTAATCCGCCACATGGATCGGTATGGTTGGCACGTATTCTACAATCTGACGTACAAATTGCTATTAAATGTTGTTTTTATATATATTTTTTTTGTAAAGCTAAATAGGTACCGGTATGCATAGTCATGTAATCATGCTTACAAAACAATTATAGACCGTCACAATAGAATTCTTTTTAGTTTGGTGTTAATAATGTTTTCAACGAACGAGGCCAATGATACACGACTTATTAGGCTTATGATACTTCAGTGACCTCTGATCTATTTACAAAAATCCATTCGTCAACATTTCTTTTGCAAAGGCGCAGCATGCACCCGACCACGGTTTGTATGGTATTGTGCGGTAGGTACGAAGTATACCACTGAGCCAAAACGTCTAGATTACATGTACTGTGGTACGGAAAGCTACACGGTCGAAATCACAACGTATATACCTAACACTCGATATAAAAGGTTTACTTAAATAGAAATTAAACTTTGGCTCTATAAATAAATGAACATGTTAACTACATGTATACGCTAAGTCGATGTACATGTACTTGTAAGATTTCTTTAAAAAACCGTCCAATTCGAATCGTTGCACAATCCCCGTTAGGCCAGGCTGCGCCACTGCCAGAATACACTAGCACCCCGCAATTTTATTGGGATGATGACGTATTACGTACGGTGGTGCTAACGTGGCGCAACTTATTCTCGAGGTTCTAACAACAGAGAGAATACAATATTATACTGTACACCGAGTGTACACGCATAAAGTTCACAAACAATCAAACGATGTGCAGATAACGCAAATGTATTCATAGAGCTAAACTATTCACATAAGTAAACAACAGTTGGCCTCGCGCCTTGCCCTAGATACCGATTACCAGGTCTAGGGCTGCACGTACTTCTTGCTCCGTTACCTTTCTGCTTTAGTTTTTGAAAGTGACCACCATGGAGCAGATGTTAGTTGATGCTCGTACTATCCTACTTTTTGTGGTACTTTTCTTGGTCGTCTACTGGCTGTTTAGTCGACAACGAAATCTCCCACCAGGCCCCCGAGGAGTGCCGCTGCTAGGCTCGGTTCCCGCTCTTATCTGGGGAGTTATGCGAGGGCGAGCTATTCACGATATCTTCCGGGATTATGCCAAGAAGTACGGGCCGCTTTTCCACCTGAGGATATTCAACAAGTCCGTGGTGGTTCTTGGGGATTACGCCATGGTCAAGCAAGCATTCCACGGCCGAGATTTTACAGCTAGGCCCAAGATGCTACTTAACGAGGCGATAAAGAGTGATGGTAATTATTCATTTTATCGACAATCAATAGCAGATCAAGTCAATTAATGCAAATTATCGAAATGGCCTTGGCCGATAATACGACTTCTTTTTGAAAACGTTTCGTTGGGACATTGGGATCCGCTCTCCCGTTTTATTTAGTGAATTGTAAAACACAGCTGTGGTTGTTTTTAGTCGATAATCTGTAGATTACGAATTAGTGTTCCTCACCTTTAACTAAAGTATTGTTGTATTCTCATTTTTAAATTTATTTTTTGACCTTTGTCATCAATAAGATGGTCACAGATGATTGCACATGGGCAACCTTTTATTCCACGACAAAATCATGTGACTCCCTCCTCACAATGGCGGCTTTGGTCAAACTTTCTCTTGGTGCGTTTCACCCAATGCATCGACTTGTTATAAATTGTAAAAGGAAAAACCCAATATTTTGTTTGTTGTAAAAGGAGTCGGCTTTGCATCAGGAGACGTGTGGCTCGAGCTCCGTCGTTTCACCATGACCGTTCTTAGAAGTCTTGGGGTAGGTAAGTCGAGCTTTGAGGAAAAGGTCGCCACAGAAGGGGAAGAAGTGTTGAAGGAAATAACCAGTTTGGAAGGAAAGCCGTTCCACCCAAGGTCGCTGCTTTCCAGCGCAACATCCAATGTCATCTGTTCGGTTATCTTTGGAAAGCGCTACGAATACACTGACCTGCAGTTTCGCAAACTCCTGTCTCTTTTGTCCGAGACCATTGTATTATTCGGAGCGGGTGGTGCTTTGAATCTATTCCCAATCCTGAGGTATCTGCCCACGTTTGACGTTCAGAAAATCATGGACAACTTCGAGGAGGTCCTGCAGTTCATATCGAAGATAATAGACAAGCACCGCGCTGATTTTGACCCTGATGATCCCAAGGACTTCACCGACGCCTACCTGTTGGAGGTCATGGGGAAGCCCATCAATCCTGAGGCGGCAAATCGGGATCTGGCCGTGACGCGTACTCACCTCAGCGAACGCAACATGATCGGTACTATAGTGAATCTATTTGCGGCAGGAACGAACGCTACTTCTGTCACTATCGAGTGGTGCCTCCTCACTATGGTAGCTTATCCAGACATCCAGCAGCGAGTTCAGGATGAGATCGATGATGTAGTCGGTCGGAATCGGCTGCCGAGACTGGCTGACAAGGACAAGCTCAACCTCACCCAGGCGGTGATCTGGGAATCTCAGCGCCTGTCTATAGTCGCGCCGTTGGCTCTACCTCATGTTGCCTCCGTGGATACCAAGTTGGCGGGCTTCGCGGTGCCGAAGGGGTCTCTTGTTGTGGCCAACTTGTGGGGAGTTGCTAGGGATCCCGCCACCTGGGACGAACCGGATAAGTTCAAACCGGAACGATTTATAACGGACGACGGCAAGGCACTGAAGCGGGAAGAGCTTCTTCCGTTCAGTACAGGTAATTAGACCTTAAGTAAAATAAAAAACTATCTATCTATCTATCTATACTATAATGCGCTTCTCCTCTTCGTCGCCATCAGCGCGCGGAACGCGCGCGCGCGCACGCAGTACACGCACACGCACACGGGCGAACAATGTGCGAAACAATCCGACCAACAAATCATCAATACGGCATCAACATGTATTTAGCCCGCTAGCGTGGGCGACGGGGATACTAGTTACTCCTAAGGTTAGATGTCGGTGCCGAAAGCTTCATACGATGATATTTGGTGAATAACATCATAACAGATCTACAAAATGAGTAATATGAAATACAGTGTAGTTATGTTCGAGGTACAAATAGAGTATGACCTTTACTGCTTACATGTACAGAGTTGTAGAGGAAGGTTTGACGTGTTACCTGGGGACTTAATACCCTGTTACCAATAATTTCCCTTACAGGTCGTCGCAGTTGCATCGGTGAACACTTGGCCAAGATGGAGTTGTTTATCTTCTTCTCCTACATGATGCACCAGTTTACTTTCAAGAAACCAGCTGGCTCACCAGCCCCCAATCTCCAGGGAGTAGTCTCCTTAGCCAACATCCCCGTACCGTTCGACATATGCCCTGTGAGACGCGACTAGACAGCCATTGAATCAAGGCAAGAATTAACATGGCGTGTCAAATGCAGTACTCGAACTTGGTGTCAGTAGTTGCCAGGATCAACTGCATGATTGGTTGTTCTTTTATTTTGCAGTTTTGCCAAAAACCGGCCATTCTAATTAATTAGCATTACTGCTAGTACTAAGCTAGCCCTAAATATTCGTGCAAGACGTCACGCAACTGCCCTGCAATCTCCTAGAGAATTCTTGGTTGGGGTGTGTCACACCTCCATACTTTTCGCGCCTGACATGCATAATGCATCAATCTGGGTATGTACATGTACTGTTTTATTGGGGGAATGCCTCCAGTAAGTACATGTATACTATTACTAGGTTACGTGTGTAGCAGTCTTTTTCTCGCCGTTTCGTCCAGTCGATGTTTAGTACCTGACGCCCATGTTTCAGTTGCATAAGTTGACCTATGACGCCCGAGTTGACCTATGACGGTTTGCCTTGAGCCTGGCTTCCCCATACTTGTAATAAGTCTGAATAATTAGCCATACACCACACACGCACCCAACAAAAAATGCACTCACTAATACACCATTCGCTCAGCTCAGGGGCCGTCCAACGTTGTTGATTGAGAACGTGTATTATTACTCCCCCCCCCCCCCCGACCACCCTCTCCGCCAAGCCGCGCGTCAACATGTTTATATCCAGAGCCGTGGGAACAAAACCTTGTCCTTGACGTTTACCCACTCATGGTGTATCCATGCTATAGGGTATCCTAGCTGCCACAGGTCGTGCATAGTGTGCTGTATGTATGCATGGCGTTTTATCGGAAAGGCCATGGTGGAATGTGGTACTCCCACGACTGCGAACATTCTGGGATTAGAACTAACCGTCCCATGCACGCAGTGTGTATACGTGTATATTAAGTACACGTACTCATGGTCATTTGAGTCGAATTTATTCAATAAATTGCAAAAGTAAATGACGAAAAAGACTTATCATACACGCAAGGCGTTTACCGCTCTCGTCATGGTATACTATTGGGCGCGGACGCCCTCTGTTGAAAAGTACCGTTGCACACGGTACACATACGTCGTACAAGACACGCGCGGCGGCCAGTGTCGCGTAAAATAAGTAGGGTTAGGGAAGGACTCCCCCAACATGCACTTTCCCCCCAACAACATGCACTAACGCCCAGAGTACCAGACCCTACGTATTTTACGGCCCTACTTATTTTATGCCACACCGCAGACGTACGTAATTATGATCTAGATAGATCATGTACAGGTACATATGGTGGCCCTGAGGAGACATCGCACATCGCAAATATCTGTGCAAATATTTGGGATGTCTTTGCAAATATCTTCGTTGTGCGATGTCCCTTCAGGGCCACCATAGGTACAAGTACATTACACTTAAAATATACATGTTCATATATTAATTTATTTTTGCACGTAGGAGTGAATTAGTATTTACTAATGGGTGTTTGTTTGCGCTTTTTAACAGGTGTCAGGGAGATACAGATATGGCGGCTTTTATTTTAACTTACCGTGGTTTTATATTGATGTGCAGCTTTATAAATTGCAGTTAAACTAGGGCCTACCTCTTCGATAAGTAGAAAAGGCTAAATATTGGTACATTGGTTTTGTTAATGGCCACTTTGTGATAGTGTTTTAAACAAAATAACATATACTGTACGCTAATCTCACTGTAGTAGTAGTTGACGATTATAATTTATAGGCAAGTTTGTATGGTTTTTCTTACTTTTGTAGATGTTAATGAAAATGATTCTATGTATAAACGCGTAGGCCAATTATAGTTGTAGTTACAGACGAAAACGTATATTCACGTACATTTTATCTTAGTATTTGTATTTTGCAGCAAGCCCTATAACTTTAATCGTTACTCCAACTATTACACCTGTAATAGTACAATACCAAACTTGTACCGAAATGAACACTTTGTAATGCGCTAGTCAAATTTATTAAGAGCAGGTATGTTTTTTTATACAAATGTGTTACATATTTGTATCCCTGATTTATAAGTTTACCTGGTAGTTAGTTTCTATTAGCACAGTACATTATGTCAGGAGTCTGTGGTGTGATTGAAGTCGGTCATGTGGAAATAAGCTGTAAACAGCGCCCTCTTGCGAGTTGGAATAAACAGAAATATGCTCCTAACCAGTAAAGTGTGTGGTTAATATATGTACTGCCTTAGTATCGGAACTTGTTTCCGTCTTATCAAACAGGTTATACGTTCAGTGTTTTTCGTTAATGTAATGTTATTGTATCAATATATTCATCCAAGAATAAACGTATTACTAAAATTGATACTTTTATTACCATAAAAAAGTGTGTCATTTTAGATGATTAATTACAGGTAATATTGATCATCATACAAGGAAGATTAAACAAGCGCCACCAAACAAGGAATACACACACGACAAATAGTAATTGATTAGTCCCACCGTCCATTCTCTATTTTACACAATTAAGGCAGTTTATTCACGCAGGTCTTAAAAATGTAAAGTAAAATCTTCATACTAAAACGAGCACTAGCGTTTGTTCATCCCTCGAGGGAAACTGTCGAACATAATCTACTCAAATATAAATTGTGAGAATGCAAAATTGCCTATTAATTCTAATCTCTTAATTCCTTATAGACATTATTGAATGGCAGCAAACTTGCCGGTGGACCTTTGTTTTGATCTAAGCAGAGGATACAGCCTCATCCTGAAGTATGCATGGGGACAGTTAAAGGAATAGGGAAAAGTCCCACACGATGGCCGTAATTCATATTGACCATCTCCTAAAAACTGGTGGTCAAATAGTATATTCACTTTCACTTCTGTCGGAATCTGGTTTAAAATCCAAGGCAACCCTGGCAATGCATTCTCAGTTCAGCAAATAACCATGATTTCATAGATTTTTGCTCGATAAAACTTTGCTTTCTGCTTAAGGCTTAAGCATTACAGGCGTAAGCAAATCATTGTGTACGTGTGCCATTAAGTGTTAAAATACGCTTAACCGAATTTGTCCGTGAAGGAAAGTATTTTCAGTTGCAGAACCCGATTTGTCTCCCACTTCCAAAAGCGTAACCTCTTGTATACTATACACACCTAAAAATAGCAGTCTAAAAACTACATTCTTGTGAAGGATATAAATGAAACCATGTCCATTTCATTTGTATACATCTTTATAGTTAGCTAATACACAAAGACAGTATTTTCAATGTTGGTACATCTCATATACATTGTATACATGTAAGATTATACATACGTACAAACATATACATTAGGTATATTACTTATATACAGTTGGAGATTTCCACTTACATAGAATATGTTTAAAAACAAAATAACACTATATATATTTTTTCTTTTTCTTTTTTCCTTTTTACATGGATCCTAAAGATGTTGGTTAATATGAAATAAATCTCCTACATGTAGGTCTGTGGCTCTTCATGAAATAGCATAAAAACTTGTGTTTGCCATAATTTAGGTGGTACGGTTTTAGATTTAGTCTGCAACACCTGCAATACCATTTGGGATCGGGGGAGGGGGTTGTGGGTGAGGGGGTGGGGGAAGATGGGGGGTAGGGTGGAGAAGGGGAGGGGGGAGGAGGAGGGGTTCACTAATGGGTCGATGTGGCTCAAGTGTACTTGGGCGCCATCAAGGTTAGGGCCACCAGTAAGTACATGTACACATGTTAAAGGGTCTATTATTGGAGTGGCTGCAACGGTGTCGTTATTCCAGAACATGACATGATTCCAACCCCGATCTTCCTCACGGTACGAAATGGCCTAAAATCATGCGGCTTCATTCTAGAATACCCGCTCACTTAACTATGACTACTCCTTTGTGTACCCCTTGTAATTAACATCATTGTGGTAAGAAAGGGGACGTGATGGATGGGGCATTCCGATCATACGTCCAGCAACATATAAATCAATCCACTTAGCAATTGCTGTGTGTGCTTTTTATAGGTTTCCTCGCAAACGTTCACACCTCTAAACCGAACAAAGCAAATTGTTGTTGTTTTTTTATATTAGTATATATATTGCACTTTGAGCACTACGCCGTTATATATATCGGGCAAATACAAAGCGCCAAATATTTTAAGGTGGTTGTTCCATACCAAAATAATCCATTGGCAATGTTAAAACTAAAAGGAAAAAAAAAAAGAGAGAAGAATAGCCAGTCCGCTGTGTTTGCAACTTTGAAGTAGCAACCGATATCACATACTTTATTAAAATTATGAGGTGCACAGCCACCAGTAATAGCAGGACCTATTCAGTATGAAGAGTTGCTAGCCAAACTCTCTTCAAACGGTCGTTAGAGAGAGACAGAGATTAAGAGAGAGAGAAGCACCTGTGTTGAGAGACGAACCCGGCGTAGCCTGTGTTACCTGTCGTTGTTGTTCTTGAAGCTGTTCCGCTTCATGTTGACGTAGTTGTGGTTATTTTGCACCTGGTTGGCGGAGCTGTGGCGGAACCGGCCTACGGTCGGCACGCCGAGGTGCGACTCCACGTCGGGCAGGCTGCCGCTGCCACGGCCCGTCATGGACAGCGACGACATGGAGCTGGACAGGTTGGAGTTCAGCAGGGAGTGGTGCAGCGCCAGACAGCCGCTGCTGCCGCCGCCGCCGCTGCTGCTGCTGGGCGTGTCCGCCTCGCCGATCTGGGTCTGGCCGATGAGGGCGCCGATCAGTTTGACGAAGAGCTCCGCGTTGGCGCGGATTTGAGCCTTCTGTGTAATTATTGGGAGGAAACAGATATATATATTTCATTTTTACACGTCAACTATAGGATCACCATGTGACATTCATGTAACTTTTCAGCTGACCTTCATATGCTCAACCTTATATGCTTATATATATATATAGCTGATGCTAAACAATGTTCCAGCAATATGCCAGTATATTGGCATATTGGCTGCCGTTTGTCAACAATCACCTTGCCAATATATTGGCATAACTACTGGCTGCCGTTTGTCAACAATCACCTTGCCAATATATTGGTGTAACTACTGGCTGCCGTTTGTCAACACTCACCTTGCCAATATATTGGCATAACTACTGAATGCCATTTGCCATCCAGGTTTTCTTTTAGATAAAGACATCTTGTAAGAAAACAGTGCTGTTTTATAATGAAATACAATCGTGGATGACATCCAGCTAGCCTTTTCTGGGGGAGCCCAGTAGGTGTCCTACCTGTGAGAACTGACTGGAGAACCTCCACAGCCCGCCAAAGCCGATGCCCTGCAGGCAGGTGGTGTGCTGCTGGGCTGCCTCTTCACTGGCTAGGGTGTTCTGTACGATGCTCTGTACAGCACTCAACGTTGCCTGGTTGTGGCAACTCTTTAGAATACTGACAATCTTGGAGTCTAAATATAAATGCCTACGGGATGAAATATAGAACTGGAATGATTGCTGTGGGACAAAAGTAACATGGTTACTTACTAAACTTTACACAAACCCTAACCTCAGCATAACACCTAATCCCAGTGGAAACGTAAGCCCATAACCCCATAGACCCATAACCCCATAGACCCATAACCCCATAGACCCATAACCCCATAACCCCATAGACCCATAACCCCACAGACCCAGACTACATAGACCTCATAACCCCGACCCCATAACCCCGACCCCATAACCCCGACCCCATAACCCCGACCCCATAGACCCCAACCCCCACAGACCCCAACCCCCACAGACCCCAACCCCACAGCCCCAACCATACAGCCCCATACCACAAACATTCTACGATATCCCCCAGTTATTTGCCAACAATTTTGAACAGTGCCTCAAGTACAGGAATTACTACTACTTACACAATAGGAAAAACATTGGAAAATACTTGGCTGGCCTCTGCCAGATACTCATACAGGATACCAGCATCGGCCTCGTTTAAATTGCGAACTAACGTAGCCTGTCAGGAAAAACAATATCAAAGTTACATAAACACACAGACTAATACATAATTGGAAGTTCAATGCAGAGCTACGTAAAGGCTAACTTATTGGGTTTGTTAACTCTGCATGAGAGTCTTTTGAGCTTTGCACATTCGTCTAGGAGAATTCTAGGTTGTCCAAAAAAAATCACAAAATGCACATCAAATAAATGTGATTAGGTGCAATAAAATAAATGGAATCAACCGATCCCAAATCTCTGCTCCCTAAGCAACAAATGCAACCAGGTCACCCTATAAAACTATGCATCCAGGTCACCCTATAAAACTATGCAACCAGGTCACCCTATAAAACTATGCAACCAGGTCACCCTATAAAACTATGCAACCAGGTCACCCTATAAAACTATGCAACTAGGTCACCCCATAAAACTATGCAACCAGGTCACCCTATAAAACTATGCAACCAGGTCACCCTATAAAACTATATACACAATCAAAAAGTTCTCCAAAAGGTTCTTCAGGCAGCATGTTTAATTCCAAGTCTAAGTACTCACCAGTACTGTCAAAAGTAATGCCTGAATTAACGGGTCGGTTAAGACCTCCTCGTCAAGTAGAACATTCTCGGATGGGGTGGACACCTTCCTCTCTTTCCTAGCTCTGGGTAGGATGCTATTCCCACCGCTTAGCTTGGGCTGATCGCTCCTACCTCCGCGACGATCTAGGACACCTAACCCATCCACTATCCTTCGAGAGGGCACTGAGGATCCTACCGAGGATCCCGCCGCTGGATCCGTCGCCGATGTTCCTGTCGCTGATGATGATTCCACCACTGATGATGATTCCACAAATGATGATCCCGCGGCTGATCCCACTGATTCTGCTGCCGATTCAGTCAATGCATCCACCGCTAATCCAGCTGCAGATCCAGCTGCAGATCCTGCTGCAGATCCCATCATTGAATCCACCGCTAATCCAGCAACTGATCCCACTGATGATCCCACTGCTGATCTCCCTGCCGTTGATCCTGGCGTTAATCCCCCCACTAATCCTCCTGTTGATTCTGCCGTTGATTCTGCCGGTAACCTAGCCAATGATTCTGCCGGTGACCCCGCCGTTAATCTTGCCATCGATCCCATTGCTGTCCCCATTGCCGATTCTGCTGCCGATCCCCCCACTGCTGATCCCACCACTGACACTGCCGATCCAGTCGCTGCCACCGAGGAACCACCCCCCTGCGACAGGTCCAAGCTCTTGTAGGGCTTCAGCTGCAGTTTGTCCGTGAACCCACATTGGGTGGACGACGACGTCTGGCGTTGCAACGATGAGTCAAGACTCCGCTGGGTCTTAATGATAGCAGCGCTTGACATGCCGACTGCAGCGACGGCGGCACTGTTGGTCACGACGGTCTTCTGGGGCGACGACCGTACCATGGACTTCTTCTGCGGGGACTTGTGTTTGTGGGGGCTGAAGACGGTGCGGTCTAGGTCCATGTCGTCTGCAAGGTGCTGACAGCCGCGGCGGATGCTGCAGCGACTACGAACCTCCTCGGACCACGGCAGCAGAGCCGTTAGGTACGGTATGCTCTCGACATTCACGTCAAACTTGTCCCTGTGACAAGAAGAAAATGTGATATCGATAAATCTGCACGTGTTAGCACAGGTGTCACCATAACAAATCTCCAGGTCAGGGGCAATCGTGTAGCATAATCACTACAGTAGAATCGGTAGCAGCCAGTAAGGAATGAGAGTAAGTTCTCACTAGGTGTGACTTTACAACTTACACATTCCTGTGCTTGGACACGATCTCCAACATCATGTTTAGAATACGGATAGTTCTTGAAACGGTGGTTTGGCTTGGATGGCGAAATCCTGTAAAAACAAAAACTGTGTTAAATACGGGTTCATTGTACATAGAGGTATTATTTACACCACCCAGGTGTCCGCATTGCCCAATTCATATCCGCCCAGGTTTCCCCATTCATATCCACCCAGGTTTCTCAATTTACACCACCCAGGTGCCCCCATTCACACCCACCCAGGTACCCCCATTTATACTGCCTAGGTGTCCCCAAACCTTTAGTCTTCCCCCCAGTGTCCTGGAGATGCTTCCTAGAAGTTTCCTTGCCTTTGAGAAGGTGGCCGACTAGTGCAAAATTGAAGTTAAACTTAAAGCTAAGGCCCACGGCGTGGTCCATCTGCTTAAAGCGCCACTCCTCCAGGGGTCTACGAACCTCCATCAACACCTCCTCCGGACTCTAAATAGAGGTACAAGAGTTGACGTGAAAGGGCATTGCGGTGACAACCGTGTCCCCCTTCACAACGGCCAATCTGCTTCAGCAAGGAAGGCAATCAAGTTACATATCTTTTGCACTGTAAGTACTGCTCAGAACTTTATTTTTTCGTCATGTAAACTTGACAATGATCTTGGGTGAAATGTAAAGTATACTCGCCAATAGTGGTAGAAGGGTTAACATTTTAACATCTTAGTTTCACAGTTTGGTTTTGATCATCAACCCTTTCCATACCAAGGGCGCCAAACGGCGACGAAAATAATAGGCACGGATACCGGTCAATGTTGCTTGTATTGTACGCAAATAACTGGTTCTCACTAGCCTTATTTTTAAAACAATTTGGTAGTGAAAGGGTTGAGGATAAACGACTGTTAATAATCTCACGACTTCATTGAAGACATCCTGCTCGTCCAGTGTGTGCACATTCTGTTCCAGCAGTGCCAACCCTGCAGCATACAGGGATACTTCGTCCAACTGTAAGACGGCAATGGCCACCCAAAAGAGCAGCTTGTGTAGAGGAGAACTCTAGAATGAGAGGGAAAAAGGTGTCACAGTCAAGGTGTCACAGGGTCGCAGCCAGGAAGGTCACAGGGTTGCAGGCAGGAAGGTCACAGGGTCGCAGCCAGGAAGGTCACAGGGTCGCAGGCAGGAAGGTCACAGAATCACAGCCAGGAAGGTCACAGGGCCACATAGTCAAGGGGTCAGATAGTCAAGGGGTCAGATAGTCAAGGGGTCAGATAGTCAAGGGGTCAGATAGTCAAGAAGTCAGATAGTCAAGGGGTCACATAGTCAAGAGGTCATAGGACACAGGGTCACACAACCTCAGGGACAAAGTTCAGGATTTGGTATATTGATGATTAATAACAATTCGGATTATGTTTAATCTAAGGCAGATAATAGATCAAGAAATTTGATCAGCCAACAGAAAATCCTGTTGCCATTGTTTATTCTCACATTTATTTTTATCCCCAAAATTGTGTGCTGTGATACTGTGCAAACCCAAAATATAGACATGGGCATACGCCTCCCAATCTCCACCAAGCATTATTTAGCTCTTCCAAAACCTTTTACCTAGTACAAACAAGAGCTGCCAGATTAAAGCTTATGGACGGCACCCACCTTTCTAAGCAGAGGCTGTAGTCTGGTGAGAGCGATGACTATGGACTCAATCAGCAGTAGACTACTGGGGAGCTGTGGCGGTTCCCAGTCCTTGACGGCGTGCACGGCCACGGCCAACATGTGCAGTAGGCACTTGATCTCAGTGGAGTCCGTCTGCTTGCTGATGCAGCCAAAGACTACCATGGCTCGGGGCTGGAGGGCAGCATTCTCAGCAAAGGCAAACCTAGGGGAGGGAATAGACCAGTTCACCCACTGATGATTGCCTGGTATTCTAGAGTGGAGGGAGTCCTCAAACGAGGGGGCTGAGACACCTAGGGGATCCCCAGATTAAATATGCAAAAAAATTTCAGACAATGTAGTAGAGGGGGTCCCTGCCCCCATCTCTCTATCAGCTAAAGGATCATCGACCTGAGAAACATTGAAAACCCCTGTTCTAAAGGAGGCCACAGTATGACTGTACCTACTCTAAACTAGATCGTTTGCCAGATGGGAAATATACAATCCAACATACAGTTTTGTTCGTCTGCTCCATTCGGCTAGCCACTGGCAGTCTGGAATGTCCCTCATGCATGCCTGAAACACAAACAGGCGGTCAGCTCAAATATTGTAGACTAGACAACACTTGAGACTACACTAGAGTACAACAACGCCAGATTAGACTCCACTAATCCATGACTAGACTCCACTGAGACTATATTACACCAACCTGAGACAAGACTATACATCATAGTCTCCACAAACCTGAAAGTGTTATTTGTAACATTGGGGAAGAACACCCAAAATCTACGATGTCAACTTTTTGCACTAAAACCCATTTTTCATTCCGACCTCACCCTCATTTGTTGCACGAAATCAAGAAATTAGGTCAGCCCTATTCCTTTGAGGGATATATTCAGCTTTAACTGGATATATTTTTCCTTTGAGATTAGATTACATTAACCAGCAAACATCCCCTAGTATCTTACTGGTGACAGAAATTGTTTGGCCCGATTTAGATCAGGAATTTACAGTAGTGTATACCTGTGGTACACGACAAACTTGTTGTATTTAGAGCAGAGTTCAGAGCAGAGTTCGGGGCAGAGTTCGGGGCAGTGTTCGGGGCAGTGTTCGGGGCAGTGTTCGGGGCAGTGTTCGGGGCAGTGTTCGGGGCAGTGTTCGGGGCAGCATTCGGGGCAGCATTCGGGGCAGCATTTGGGGCAGCATTCGGGGCAGCATTCGGGGCAGCATTCGGGGCAGTAATCAGGGCAACAGCACGCCACTCACTGCTTGTTTGGTCGTTCTTCTTCACCTACCTCCATTATCTCCAGCAGTGCGTCAGCGACTGTCTCCAGCGAACTGAGTGGCATGACCTCCATCTGCTGTCCCGTGGGCCTCTCCCGATAGCTGGAACGGAAGGCCGTCACAGCCGCGGACTTGACTTTACTTATGCCAAACATGCCGTAGAACTTGGGAAGGGAGAACTCAGTCAGGCCCAGGTCTAGCACCTTCTTGGTTTCCTCTGTGGGGGTTTAAAGATCATTGGTTATAATAAATCATATCTATCTGCTGGATAAGGTTAATTGTTTCTATTTGATTTCCGTCTTGGTAAACGATCTCTTACCTGAACGGTCAAATCACTGGATTGAAGGCTAAAAATCACTGGGCTTGGAGGACTAGGGGGCCAGTTTGAGACAAGGTACTGCTTGATTAATATTCAAGTCAACAAATTCACAAGACCAAATGTAAAATCACTGAACTCAGTTTTATAGTGGTTATTTCAAAATCCAGTCAAGTCAAGCAATCCCCTAGATGAAAGGCTAAATGACGGGTTTTGATTAGAAAATTTCCCAGAAAGAATTTGATAAAATTTCTAATGACCCTTAACCTTTGATTGATTTACCTTGGAAAGTGCAGTTTATAAATGCTTTAATATTATTATTAATATTATTATTATTATTATTATTTTGACCTCCTTGGCAGCTATCATTGACTCACCGCTGAATTTTAGTTGTGAACAGGTCCGGAGAGAGTGTAATATATTAATGACCAGACCATGGATGGAGGCCCGCAGGGGTAAGGGGCCAGTCGAAACAAGCAGTGGGATAATGTGGAATAGGGCTGGCAGGTTGTTTGCAACTGTTGGAAAGGACAACAATACGACAAAATCATTTTTTTGTTTAGTACTGGGAATCTTTGCGAACTAATCAAAGAAAGCGAAAACTTGAGGTAAAATTAAAATTTAAATAATTAAAATAGCAATATCTTTTGAATTTCTACTCTCCGAGTTTCAGACCGATTTCACGTTGTGAAATAATCTGAAATTTTGAATGGATTTTTTGGTAGATTTGCCCTTGATATTAGTTCTTAAATGAAACTCTATCAGACGAGTATTTTTTTTATCAAAAACGAATTATTGGCTAGCAACAATATTTCGACCCAAAAAAATGCTATGAAAATCTATGAATATATTTATTCATACCAATTTCTCCTTTACAGAGGTTCCAAGTCATCAAGTAGAAAACAGAATGAAACAGCTCTACAATCTCTGTAAAAATCCTGAGACTTTTCCAAAATACTTGGAAAGAGCCCCCATCTAACTTTCCTAGGATTTCAAAACAAGAAATCTCATGAAAAATCGTGAGACTTGGAACCTCTGCATTGCAGAATATTTCTCAGGTGAAATCGGTCTAAAATCAGCCAACACATCTATCCTTGAGGAATAAAGGACTGCCTTCTATTGACAGCTGCTATACGATTAGGTACCAACATTAGCAACTTAGCTCTATGCACATCAACATACCGATAGTTAATATTACCCTTTGCAAAGTTTACTTGATAGTGTGTGCTTTTATACAGCACTGTTAAGTTTATATTCAATGAAAAGTAATTAAAAAAACAAAAAAATAATATGATTATTTTGATAAAACAAATTGGTAGTCCAAGGGTCACAACTGTGACAGGCCAGGTAAAACCTTTGTCACATAGTATTCAAATTTATTAAGCTAGTCCACGACAAACTGTCAGCAAGTTCCCCTATTCCACAATGAAATCACACACACTATACTGTGTACCGCATTGGTGTTTAACCCTCGTCAATATTGCCAAGCGACATGCAACGTACCGTCGAGGCAGTTATTGAAGGACAACATGAGGAGGTAGCGGGTCAGGATGACGATATCATCCCACATGAGGTGCTTCTCAAGGGTCGGCGTTGGTGACAGGAACGTCTTGTCAAGTATCTGCCAAAACAGTTGCGGAAAGAAAGCAACACAATATTACCCAGGCCCAGATTAACCACAAGACCAATAAGGCTATAGCCTTAGGCCCTCGTTTATTTTAGGCCCTCCATTTCAGACAAAAATTTTCAAATATTTTCAATTATTTCCGTTTTTACCTTGCAGAGTCTGTCAATAAGCTTAGCGGAGACCAGTTTGACGTTCGCCGAGGCCAGGGCGACAGCAGTGTCAGCCATGACCTCAGTCCTTGGTTGACCACCCCCGGTCAGGCTGGTCTGTAGCTGAACGGTCACCTGCGAAGGAAAGACAAAAAAACACTTAAGTCTAAAGCTGTTAAAAAACTGCTGTCTCGGATGGTCAGTGAGCACTCTAAAAGCCTGGTTCTGAGCGGTTAGACGCCACGCATCAATGAACCGACCATTACCATGCTTGACCGATCCCTTGTAGGTACATATAAGTAGGACAACGACCATTCTACACACTATAGCCCGACTAGCAGCCCACAGTCCAAATGTCACGCCCCGCTCGTTGACTACATTGTGAGACAGAAAGTAACCTTTGACCATTTCATTGCCAACATGTTTGTATCTGTTTATCCGAGCCTAGTCTAGACAATACCTTGATGAAGCTGTCGAGTACGCAGTCTATCAGGTCCTCCACCTGGCCGATGTTGCCCCAGACCTTGGCCTGAATCGACGGGTACATCTGCTTCTCGTCAATGGTCATGTTGATGAGCTTGTCAAGGACCACGGAGAGTTTGTAGCGCTTGACCTCGTCCGACCTCTTGCAGAACCTGACGGCAACAAATGATAATAACAGGGGTGTGACCTCCATTAAGGACTATATGTGTCCGAGGCCAGCAGCTAATATTGTGTCAGGTAATAGTCGCCACCCATACCTTGTAAGGTTTGGAAGCCATGGCGTCATGTACTCCAGACATAGATGCTTCAGCTCGATGCTGATCTTGCTGAACCCAGTAATGCACTCCTCCAGAAACTGTACACAGATCAAGAACAAAACCAGAAATTATTTTTAAAGCAAACAACAAAGGTGATTAATATCCTTCTCTAACTGTTCTTCCCAGGTTAGATAAACATTTTAACAAGATCCGGATTAGATATCCTCCCAAGAGAAAGTATTTCTCTTGAAGACACTCAAAAACTACTGGCAAAAGTGTAATTAAATCAAAGTATACAAACATGTTTTCAATCAAGCATTGAATGATTAGGGATGTGCTTCCTAATGAAGACAACTAGACAAGTTGTACTAAGTTTGTGAATTTTTTCTTTTATATATAAAAAAGGAACACTGTCATTTGTGATCATAAAAGCAAGATATATTTGCACATTGCTATTTTTCAGATAACTAGTCCAAGTCAAAGTTCGAAGGGGTAATCAATTTGAAGATTCTAATTTATATCGATCCTAAACAGGACGACTCAATTAGGCCAGATTTTAAAACCAGGAAATGTACCTGGGCCAGACATTCTCATCAGCCTATTTAAAACCCTTTATTTTTGCTCTTGGTAACAACAAATAAAATATTTCAAAAATAGCAACGTGACATTCTCATTTGGTGGTAAAAGGTCACATGTTCTCTGGGTCATGACCTACCTCCAAGGTCAGGTGGGGTTCGTTGGCGGCTAGCGTCTGGCTTATTGACACTATGAAGATGGTATTATTAGCCGGTATGCACAGCCCGGACGTCTCCAGGAGCTGGCCTTCAATCTTGAGGTTAAAGGTCGCCGTGAGGGCACACAGGAGGTTGTAGGCGGCCGAGCGAAGGCACGGGTCGTTGCTACCCAGGTTCAGTAGAGCCTTTAAGATAGGATTTTTAACGAAAAGGTTTTGGCCATCAAGATTATAAAAAAAAATTAAAAAAAACACAGAGTTTTGTGTATTGCCCCTAGTTAAATGTCACCATTGGGCTTGGGCGATACCTATTTTTAATATATCGTCCAACATATATTGCGATATTCTATATTATAGCGATATCATCCTCACACTCCGAATGCGCTACTCACCAGTGCCTGGTTGTACGTGCGATATGAAGTGTTCTTCAACTCAGCGATATATAACCGCGATATATAATTTTCTTAAGGATCATAATTTGCCAATAATTTTTGAAAGATCACGAGTGAAGTAGGGCGATATTTTGTTCGATATAATCAAGGCATCGTCTAAGATTAGTTACCATGTTCAGCAGAGTACCGGGAACATCTTTGGGTCTTATCTTAGGGTGGACAGTCTCGGAGTCCTGAAAGAAGAAAACATTGAATACAAATGTACCATTTACAAGATAAAATTTACACGATAAGTGGCATTATCGTTGGAAACCTTCTGCCTAAAGTGACGCCCTGACTGCCCAACTTACAGGTCTTAATCTCTTCCATCTCATCTTGATGTGATA
>JAVCKS010003300.1:43767-57091 GCA_032273685.1 Pteraster tesselatus | reverse complement strand
CAAATAAGGAGTTGCGGGGTATTCGACAATTGAGCTGCTGTTTTAATGTTAATAGCAAACGTAAATATTTTCACCTGTTGGGATTCCTAGTTCTTTGCTGCCTCGGCCAAATCCTTTCACTACCGTACCGGATGCAAAATGTGGCAAGGTTGACATCTTAAAAATGCTATTTGGTCGAGTAACGAGTCGTGCGAAATTGCAAGATCTCACATCACAATCATCAAAGGTCACACTCGACGTTATTCCACACATAGATATAATAATATTATGTTTATTATATCTATGATTCCACACGCCCGTCAAGTGCGCCCTCATCTCGATTACAATGATCCTCGTCCCTATAACGGCGCTCCATGCTGTCTGGGCGTGGGCGGTTGTTCGTCGTTAAGCGCCCTCTACGGCATCGCTTCGCGGCCTAATAATTGGAATCGTACAATGCAAACATAATAATGGTACCATAATCGACAAAGGAGTGACAGGATATCGCCGATTAATGATTTTCAGTTATTGAATGACCTTAACCTTGACCCCAGACATCCTGATGACAACTTGTGCAATATATTTGTTAGCAGTAACCGGTAAAGTCAGTTTTTCCAACCACGAGTTACTATAATGCGGAGTAACAGACAGAAACACACACATCCCCGATCATTACAATAGTTTTGCATTGCTATGCGACCTAACTACAATAAAACGGAACAAACAGACAAAATATAAACTTGAGAACACACTTTACATGTACATTAAAACAAAATTCTTTCAATTAACACAAATGTAGGGCCTATTTGTTATAATGTTAAAGTTGCAACATCAAATCAAAGGCTACCTGTGTTTTCACATTACAAAATTAAACAAAGTTGTAATCTAATTGAAATTATTCATGCTCAAAACAACAATTACGGAATCATCATGCCGATAACATATGGTGGTGAAATTCTCAATCGAATAAATCTTTCAATACCTACTTTCAATGCTTAAACGATGGATATTAATATACAAATTATAGAGGTACCTACATGTGAACGGAAAGCTATGTTTAACCATCTGACATAGCCAGTCACCAACAATTCTGTTACAGAATTAATTTGTTTTTATGTAATTTTGCTAGTCGTTGCTCGGATTTGCCACAACAACAGTCCACTGTTTTATCATCTTGGATTTCTTTTAAATTGTACAAAAACAAGCAATTGAGTTCAAACAAAATCCAGATACACACTTGGGAATCTAAAGTGTTAACATATTTTAGTCTACATCTCCTCTTCATAGCCGTCGGGTAGAGCATTGCTGGTGGGGTTGTGAAACAGGGACTTGTTCCCGTCACCCCAGAAGAATGGCTTCGTCCGGATACGAAGATGAGAGTAGGCCACAAACTCCGGTCGATGGCCGTGGGCCTTGTGCTCCATCTCTCCCTTGTAAGCGTTGACCATGCAGAAACCCACCCCCGGCAGGGCGACGAGAAACGTCAGTATCTTCCACGTCCGCTGGGAGCCATGCGAGTCGGGGGCGGTGGCCGAAGAGCCGTATGTCACCCCTTCCGCTCTTCGTACGAGTGAAGTAGAGAACTGGCGACGGACGATGCTTACTAGATTGGACGCCATTTTCTTCTATATGCTTGGTCTACCTATAAAATGTAATTTGGGTAGACCTATATCATTATGCAGGTTAAACATGTCAATTTTTTATGGAATGAATTCAGGACTTCAGCTATAGGCTTACACTTTGTTCATACCAGTACATGCATGCAATTTGCAATATTTAGCTAGGCCTAGTACTAGTACTAGTGTAGTACTGGGTATTACTAGTACTGTACTAGTTGCAGAATACCCCGCAACCACCACGTCCCTTTTCTAAAACAATCCTTGTACCCAGACTTCACTTCACAATTATATTAATTACAAGGGTACCACACACTAGTCACCAAATAAAGAGTTGTGAGGTATTCGACAATTGGGAGCACATTTGTGGATATTGGCTATTTCCGTAATTACTGCTGTAATTCTTATTTAAATACTTTACTTTAACGAGTTAAACTAAGCTGACAAAACTAGTTTGAGGTGAAACTTGAACATGTTTGCAGACTAGAATTTAGAAGTAGAAGCTCTGCCTTCTTTGGCCTAGCTCTATCGTCCGAAAATTTGACAAATTTGTAGCCTAGTATTTGTTAACCCTACAAAGCTGGGATAAGAAGTACATCATTATCAATCGGTTAACAGACATTTATTACATAATTAAAATCACGTACCAAGCACTAAAATACAGACCAGGCGCTGAATATTATGTTTCAATTCAAGAGACCGTCATTAGAGCTACGTGCTTACGGTAGATGGCTGAATGGAAATATTGATAAAGTATTCATTTGGGAGTAATCACTGGTACGCTGGCACGGCCCGTTATAGATACGTACTGTATCAGCAGACAACCAGCTGATAAGTTTAGGCTCATTGGTAAGCGACTGGAAAATAAACTACACCATTCGTACTCGATTGTACGGTTGATGAGAAAGGACTAGTTTCGAACATGTACGCTCTATAATAGGATCTTTGCATGCTATGATCAGAATTCTTGATGGAACTCGATTAAACCATAGACCTCCAGGTCTATGATTAAACTAAAGAAAAGGTCAACTATACTGTACTACCGAGTGCCGTCCAACTACCTAAACAGGCAAACTTATACAAAACAAATTCTCAATCAAGTTCAAAGATACTTACCCATCACTTTATTTACTCATCGGGTGGTGGAAAAAGTCACATAATCAATTATTAATACAAGAGCAACTTAGAGGTGTGCAAAGTTGAGCCGTCGTAAAATCTAGAACACCAATCACAATGATTAAGTCAATTTAATGTCCCAAACGGCGCCCCATACTGAGCGGTTGTTCGTCGTACGTTAGCGCGACATCGCTTCGAAGCTTCGCGGCGGCCGAATAACTGATTCGTACAATGTAACATATCGATTTGGGAATAATCGATCACAGGATATCGCCGATTAGTGATTTTCAGTAATCACATTACATTAATCTCGACCCCAAATATCCCAATAACAACTTGTGCGAGATATTTGTTAGGCCTGTCAGATATACATATAGTGCAGTGAAGTTAGTTTAGTCCAACCCCTGAGCTACTATTGCGAGGTGACAGACAGAAACTAACAACTGTACGCGGCTCAACTAGTAGTATACATACTCTATTATTATCACGTTTTCCCAACATTTTAATCAGCAATCCAATTTCACATTGTATAATATATATATATACATATCCTCACACAAATTTTAAGGCAACCTTTAACAGCATACAATTCTATTATGTGAACACTAATTAATCCTATATCAATGATTACATCAACAATTCTACTCCGATTAACTGTTACCGCTAATAATAACAACACAATGTCCCAAAACTATTTCCCCCTAAAACACATTACTTCTTAGTTCTATAAAATAGTTTAGAAATTGCATTGTGTGCGTAGACAAATAAACATATTGAATAACCACCAAACTTTGGACACTTGTTTTCATAATTTATCTACTTTCAAGGACTACAACAAACCTACATGACAGACATTTGATTTCAATACAGACTTCAATAGTAAGTCAGCAATATCCATGGAGAGTGGTCAGTGGCCACCTTGAGGGCAGTCTGTTGATTCATTTCGACAAGAACATCCGTTGTAACTCAATTCAGGGCAAATTATAATTCAACATTCCAATCTGAACTAGGACAGTACACCTCTAATCCTTTCCCTTGCAATTTGTTGTTTTATTTTATTTTAATTTATGTAAAATGTCTATTTGGTGTTCGGATACACAATGAATAAGATATGTGACTTCGGCAGAAAACTGTTACACTTTTATTTTATGTTATTTAATAAACAGTAATCATGACAACCCACCTTATTATAAGTCACACTTAATTTAACTGACATCAATGAAGACTTGACTCTACATTTGACTGATACCTGAAAAGATGTTATAGTTGCATTGTCAAAACAAAAAGGTAAAACATTAAATACTAAATTCTTTCAAAAATTCACAGGTCAAGATATTTTAACAGGTCAAGAGAGTTTAATATTTAAGGAACTCAAAATGGGTTCTTCAGAACTACGTCTCTTTCCAAAAGAGATTATTAACGGTACTTTGTTGTTACCTGAAAACTCATTATCATCTACACCATGCAAAGCTTGAAATCTTAATGCTTAAAAATGAAATACATTTTTGGTAAGCACCCATACTGGCACCGACAAGTGTGAGTTTAGATATTCAAATAAATCTAATGTGTCTCACAAAGGCAGTTCTAAGATAACAAAATGTACACACGTTTAAATAAAGTTAAATTACCTCGACTGACTGGGAACTAAACTACAGATTTTTTGGAAGTGCCAGTCCAAGTCTCATGCTGTCCAGTTTGGCAGGATTGTAGCACCATAGTTCTAGGCGTAGGCAAACATCGACTCGCATAGATCCATGCCAACTTGTGTAGTCCACAAACCTACAATGCAGCTGTTCAATTCCCAGTCAAGATAACCTGACTTTGCTTGATTAATCTCACTTAATTTAAACATGGTTAAATGATACTATACACCATAATAAAATGTTAGTCGGGGGGTTAGTAATAATTAAACCACTTTTGGCAACTTCAATAGGTAAAACAACTTTTAAAAATGTTAAAACTGTCGCACATTTTTCGTACGAACCAATAGTCCATCCAATCAAACTTAAATTGGTTTTTAAAATCGATGCAAAACACAAGATTACTTCAAGACACACAGAGGAAAAAAACCACAGACAAAGGTTTATCGAATAAAAACATAATAAATCAAATGGTAAATAGATCTTTTTAAAGAATAGAATCTAAGTCAAGAATATGCAGCTGTCGCAAGAAATAGAATAAGTTTAAAATAATCTTTCATAATAATATTAGGAGATGGTTAAATATTTCAGATAAAGCCAATGGTGTTGGGTGCGGCAGCTTTAAAGATTTCCACCCAAAAACAAGTCAGACACCATTTCCAATTTCCAATTTGTGGAACTAGTCATGTAAAAAGATCATCAGTATTAATATCTCGCACGATATTCAGTTCTCTACTAATGATCCGCTCAGAGTTTCAACAACTCACACAACAATTCTAAGGAATGATTTATTCCAAGTTCCAAAATTTCATCCAATTGAATCCAGGTTTGGAGCAGAAGTAATAGAAAATGCGCATCACACCACTGTCTCCTGGCAACAGTTTCTTATTTCCATTGTTAATTTCTTATAGTTGAAGTGCCACTAACTACCTAACATACGATTACCCTCGACCACAATAATAAATGTATACCAGTAGTTCATATTTACAGCTAATAAACATACATTTCCTTGGAATGAAACTGGTTAGTACAATCAAACGAACCACTTACAATTTATTATTCTTTGCATTGAAATTGCTGTTATTGTTGTTTAAGCATACTTTGGTAAGTGAGGTACTGTGGGTCACCAAGCAGGAGTCCTGCACTGCATTCACAAGAGATACTCGTGCTCACTATTAAAAATTTGCCTGCTAAAACTTGTTTATGCATTGTTGCCATTGTTAGTTTCTCATAGTGATAGCGCCATATCTCAACTATGATGGACTGCATAAGTCAACGTACAAGTACAGCTTCTTAGACACGCGATTGAATTCTCTGTACAGGGCTCAACCCGAGGACGGTTAGTTTCACACAAACACAGCCGGGTAAATTGCCCAAAAGGACAAAGTATTGTTGTGTCAAAAGGTGGGCTGAGACTACAAAGGGTCATTCCCGTACCCAAGACAGAGATTATCAACTGATTGAAAGCCTTATGTTACTAGTACTAGTCCCAATTTATACTGGCCCACCTATCGCTTGGCCAGTTTTATAACTTATTTACTACACATTTCTGGCACAGCAGGTCATAGTTAAAACTAAATTTGTAAAACAAAACCTACAATAGTTTTATTTTTTTACGGCAACCATAGTTCGAACAATGAGTAAATGTGACCTGCTCTGCAAAAATGAGTCACATGTCGCAAAATGTTTATTTGAGTTATAGTATAATTTATCTAAGAATTTACACACATTATAACCTAGAATTTTTGGTTCAAAAGATGATAACTTTTGAACCAAAACTGCAAACGGTGCCCAACGTATATCAAAATTAAGCCGGTGTCGCTCTCTTTCCAGCCAAATATATAACTGAAATAAAGTTTTCTGTTACATGAGACACATTTTTGCAGAGCTGGTCACAAATTCAATGATGTTGTACAGCTGCGATCTGCATGTTGGCGAGTTAACTCGACAATAGGTAAAATATGCATCAAGGCGAGTTGTCGAGTATACTTGTCAGGTAAAGGATAACATGTATTAACATTATAACCATAATGAGCTAATAAAAAAAAAATGGTTTTATAATTAATGGTTTTATATTTATTTTCTTATAAAATTAACGACCTGTGTGAACAACTCTTGGGGCCGTTTTTACTGGCATATTAACAAAGTTTCAAATGTTCCTTAATACATGTACATACAATTAAAATATATCATAAGTGAAATTGTGACAGAGATGATTAGTGTGCAGTAAAATACATGTATCGGGTACACACCAAGCTGAACCATAATTAATAAATGCACATAGATCCCTTAAACATACCGTAAAAACTCAATTTAGATTATGTTTCGCTATGGTTTTCAACTGCTTTATAACTAGCTGCTTTATAACTGCTTTATAACTATAGCTGCTTTATAACTGCTTTATTCAATAGTGTGTATACTTAATGAAAACCTGTCCTTATGATATGATATGCTGTCGTATCTAGAAAGAAAGATTTATTTCAAAGGCTCGATTGAACTTTATAATTCTGTAAAAGGTCAAAAATTAAAATGTTAAAAATCACACAAAAATGTGTATTTTATTAAAAATATAACAAACAAATCATGATAAAAAAAAACACCCCAGAATTTAATTGTTTACTTGTGATACTGATGACGGCGACCATTTCTCATGGCTTGATTCCTTCGCCTTCCATAAAGAGGTTCTTCATGTCGGCTAGGGCCTTGAAGATGTTCCCCATGAAGCGCTTGGAGTCGGTGATCGGGCAAGAGTGTTTAGAGGAGACGTGGAAGAAGAACCGCGTGTCCTCGGGCAGCATGTAGCAGACGCCGTAGCCATCGTCAGACACCGGGGCGAACCCCCCACCAGGGCTGGCCTGAGTCAAGCCGAGAAAATCACAAGATAAAATAAATCCCACTAGTCAGAATTGGCTCACAAGTGGTAGAACTACTCTTTAACTCGTTGCCAATGCTAAGCCACTACAGTGACTTAATGCACCTCTCATCAATAATGACAAACTCTTTAAACTCTTTGAGTACTGAATTTACAATTAATACTTACAAATGAATAATGAGCGGAAGTATCTAACAATCTATTTCATTGGTTGTAAGAAATAGTAGCTTTACCGGAAGACCAATCATATAGGCCGTTTCATAGAATAATATCAATCCGCTGTGAGTCACAGATGAGAAGTTTGAGCCGCTGTGAAAGGCTCTTGGTAGGCAAAGATTTAAATTGAAACGAAAAAACTAGGAAATAATATATATTGTAAATTTTATATATTTTTGACATCATGTCATGGGCCCGAAGGGAGGGGAGGGGGTAGAAATGGCCCACAGTAATTATCAACCGACCCTAGAACAGGTTTAGTGGAAAGCGCCTACCTTGTCCCTGTGTTCCATGCTGTTAACCGATGGGTTGCCGGCAATCTGCTGCTGGGGGGTCTGACTGGTGGACAGGGTCCATGGATGGGTCAAGGCATGGTGGAGGAACTCACTCTCCTGCAGCAAAGTGTTGGATTAAAGTGGACAGGCTAAATCAGAGAAGCGAAAGGAGTCCGGACGGGATAGAGATGCTTTGGGAACTTCACCCTAACCTCTGAAAATGTAATCACGTCATACACACAAGCTTCCCACAAAGGTTCATCAATATCAATATTAAATGTTTTCAATGTTTTCTGCTTCCAAAGACAGATAGGCAGACAGATAGGCAAACAGACAGACAGACAGACAGACAAAGAGAACAAAAATGCAGAAGAAAAAGAAACTAACATATCCGAATCCTTTGCAGGCGACGTATAGCGCAAACAGATGGCGATCCCATCCACCGCCACTCATGCAGCGCTTGTAGAGATCGGTGTGGGTCGTGGAGGCCTTGCGAAGCAGACGAATCTTCTCCTCTGTGGAGTGATTGTCCTCAATCATGGCTCTTGGAAGAGTAAGCAGAGAAAACAGCGTGTTAGGGTATGACAAGTATATGGTAGTCTTCCAGTAGAGTATGTACTTTAGAATAAAGAACTCCTCCTCTCCCAGTCACTGTGTGAAAATCACGTCTCTTTACGACATCTCAACTACTATCACTTCCCAGAGTATTAATTAAAACACTTACCCTAATTAATTCGTCCCAAATAGACCTTAAAACTGCTTATGAATTAAGTACAATCTGCTTATTACATTTCATCAAGTGGACGGGCCTCAGTGTTTGGCACAGACCACGGTCATCTCACCATGGTCTTGAACCGACAATCCAGATAAATTCTAGGCAGTCTAGCTTCAAGTCGAACCAACCGAGCTAGCTGGTTGACAGTGACATCATTAAATGCACAGTGAAAAAGAAAAAAGTCAAAACCCAGACAGAATCGGGTGAACTCACCGTACAAATGCACACGAGTCCATGGTGAGAGGTCGAACGGTTTCCGTTCTTCCGTTGAGGTAGAGGCGGGTCATGGATGCCTCGTAGGTCAGGGCAAACTTGTTTTCGTCCATGTAGTAGGCCAGCTGAAGGGCCAGCTGTATGTAGGCATCAGGGCTCACCTGCGGAGATAGCATGCGCCAGTAAACCAATTTCAATCAGTGTATGTATGCGTTCCACCGCAGTAGAACTACCCCTGTGCTCCCTTCTAACCACCAACCTACCCACACCTACATGTCGCTACTACACACCTTGCACTTCTTGACGAAACCTTTGCCATAGTCATCATGATTTATAACGTAGAGATCCAAATCCTCATTGTTCTGTGCAAAAGAGAGGGGGAAAAAACCATTAATCTCGGCCGAAAAGGGTATTAGTAGAATGCTCTCTATATTGAAAACCCGCTTAATTTACACAACCAGAAATGCAACTAGTCGTTACCTCAAAAAAATTTGTTTGTTTGTTTGTTTTGGTTTTTTTTTTTAGGTGGGGACATTACCGAGAAACATCCTTACAAATAAATCTGCAAGATCTACTTGAAACAATCCGAACCAACCTTCTTGGCGAAAGCTAGAGCATCGCTGATATCCTCACTCATGTCCGTGCTGATGTCCCACTCTAACATGAGAGGGGCCTTGATGGCCGCTTGGGTGAAGCCCTCTGTTGGCTTACAGTGGCCATCCTCTCCATATCGTCCTTGTAAGACTCTGTCGTATGCAAAGAATAAACAGGGAGTAGGTATTTGTTCGGCAAAGATGTACCCTTCGAGTCAAGACCAGAATCTGCTCTTGGTGGCTTTAAAATTATGTATAAATCCACCTCTCAAATATCCAGGTGCTAAGGTTAAACAACGGAAAAAAAATTGTTTTGATGAATTCTAACTACAGCTGTGAAGGTGAGGAATTACAGCTTGGTCAGCAACAGGATCCAACAACCCTATACATTTCTGGCTTCAAAGGCTTCAAACACAAGTACCATTTAATTGGGTTAAAACAACCCGGCAAAGTTGAGCAAACTACGCCTGCGTTTCTGCGCAGTCGGTGTGTGTAATCACTTACTCGTCAGTGCACGCGTATTCCTGCACGTGGGCCACCACGGGGGCATCGCCCCACGAGTGCTCGATGTTGTAGCCGAACTTTCCGTCAGTGAAGACGAACATGGTCAGGCTCTTGTCGAACCAGTGGCTGGACCCGCTGCCGTGCAGGAGGTACTTGGCCCGGCCCGTCAGGTCGTCGAACTCACAGGTCGTTAGGACCACCTGGGAAGGAGGAGAGTGAGATGAGTTCATCAAAATGAGTGTCAAAGAAGTCAATGAAACAAGCTTTCCCTCAAGTCTGTTGATGACCGAGCCACTGCTAGTGCCTTGCCGTAGCCAAATACTTCAAGATAACCAGTCGCTCACCAGGAAGGCAGCCTTGTCAATGACATCCAACGACTCCTTATTGATCCCAGATGACAGGTACTTGCTACGTTTGTCAGCCCAGTCGGTCCTCTCCAAGGCTGTGAATGAGGACAGACTTCTTGCCGATGAGGTCTTTCCTTTAGCTGTAAGTAAAATAAAGCCGTTCAGCTGCACAAGAAGTCTCAGCCGACTGAGCTCAGCCAGTCCCAACACGCCTACATTCTCAAAAAATCAGTCTTTTTCAGAGAAGAGATCGTTCCATATCCAACCCACAAAATGCTTGCCTCGTAAGATGAGCCTTAACTGGGCTTGTTCTTCAAATAAACATCTCATAAACGAGCAACAATTAACCCTGTGAAATCCATCAGTCGATCAGATTTACCGTAAATCCATTCTATATTAAAATAATGTTAAAAGCGAAAACAAAAAATATATATATGAAACGTGTTAAAGCTTTTACATAAATACACAAAAGATTTGCCCCAGCAGATGGCCACCACTCGGGCAGGGTCAATAAACTATATTCTCCGAACTATCACTAAAATGCCCACCTTCTCTTCGATCGGCATCATCAATAATCCAGTTGAACTGGTGTTCTAAGGTAAAAGGTGACAGTGGCTGTCCCAAGGTATCCATCATGTCCAACTTGTACATAAATCCCAGGCGGCGGACAACTATGTGCTGTTAAATTAAAACGATGTGTCTGTCATGAAGCTTCGACATTGCAAATCGCTAGAATGCTACTTAATAAATGAAGTCAAACAACAAACTGAGACATTTTGAAATATGGTGAATGCAACAGGAGGGAGGAAGCTGCTCAAAGTGGGTACAGTGTTGGTGGGCACATGCTGAATAGTAGCATGCAATCCAATGCAATGTTTTTGAAAACTCAACATCGTCAGTCTCTGCCTATGCTAATGCCCTTATGCAATTTCAGATTGATCGGCTAAACCCATTGACGAGTTTTGCTCATTTTATAGTAGGACATCTACATACTAATAGAATTACCTTGGACACCGATGAATCGTAGTGGATGAGCTCATCAAAATCCTTACCCGGTACCCTGTCAGAGGTGAGTAGAATCATAATAAAACAAAATGCACTGATATTTACATAGGTTTCAAGCAAGCAATTTATCAATTATCCCCAGAATTTTACAATAGCTGCAGGGTAAACTTAACTGGGAGATTTTTACGAAGAAATGTGGATAATCGAAAACAAATAAGTTCTAACGAGAACCGTAGTTCAGCGTGCAAGAGGGCGCTATTAACACAAAGGGCCTCACGGTGACAGCCTACCTTACAGTTGCAAATAGACGTTCGTACTGCTGCATGCATATTGGGATGGTGTCTCTGATCACAAGAGGGGGCACTTGCTCCCGCTCAATCATCTTCTTGAAAGCCATCAGGGCGGAGCTCTTAGCAGCCGCTCTGGAAAGGACAACAATTTCCAGTTGATATTACAAAAAAAAGTTCACTGAATGGCCCCCAGAAAAAACCTCTATTACAACTAGTAGTGCACTAGTGTTTCTAAATCATTCAATTGTGTAATCTATGAAGTTGTCCATGGACTGTTTTAACAAATTAAAACTCTTGATCTTCCATAAAAGTATGAATTACGAATTTCAAATTAAACGATTTTCCTTAACCTTACTTTTTTTGTATTTGCTATCAAACAACACTATAAGAAACTAACATTGGAAAGTGCATCCTCTAACAATGTATACTGTTATCCCCTTAACAATGGCTTGTGTCATATTCCATTGTTAGTTCCTCCATTTAACTAACTCACTAGCAAAGGCTAATGAGTACCAGCTATTTGTGTACGATCGTAGCAACATTGACTGGTATGCATGACCATTATTTTGGTTGCCCGGGGATTTGTCAAACCTTGCTGTCTGGATGTGGGTTGGCTTCCAGAAGGAATTTCCCATGCAGTAGTAGTTGCAATTAACAGCGATAGGCGTGCGGCCCATTAGGTAAATGTACTTCTCCCTGTCGAGAAAAAAAAAACAGATGATAGTTGTGCACCTGGAAAAGAGGGTTTGATGGTAGGGCCTGGGATGAAAACAGTTTCTTCCTCAAAATCACATACCGACAATTTAACAAATGAAATATTTGGTAATTTTTGTTTGTCATTTCATACAGAAAGGCCTGTTGTCTAGGTTTTCCTCGAGGCAAAATAAAAAAAATTAAAATTCGTTCATGTTCAACTTCTCCAATAAGTTCAGATTGGCAAGCATAAAGGTGTAAATTGTTTAAGTGACCCTGTTAGGTTGGGCCCCAGAGACTTACCACCAGTCGGTGATGTAGTTGGAAGACCACCACGACTTCAAATAAAGCAGCCTCTGTAGTCTAGGAGCAACCGTCTTCTTGAATTGCTGCAAATGGAAGAAATATACAGTACCAGTCAAACACTCGTCGGGTGCATAAATCTTTTTCAGAGGCCTATACAAGTTCATGAAAATATATTATTTTATGAACTCCGATCATATTATGACGTCATAAAGATGTACCGGAAATTGTCATCAAAGGGTCACCCTTGGCTGTGTAAACAAAATTGGTGCGAGAACAATGACACCTCGAAAAATGACAACCGTCGCACATTATTTCTTAGCAAAATTGGACAAGAAATTTAGCAATTTTGGTTTGAATCTACTCGAGTGGAGAGACCTTGGATTCTTTCTGCAACTGCTCATACTCCTCGTCGTCCACTAGAGGCTTCATGGATGCAAGAAACTGGGAAATGGTATCGTCCAGGGACGGCACAGGGATCCTGGGCAGGCTCAGCTGGTAACTGTACGTGCTGGGTACCAGTGCCGGAATGACGGCACTCAGTGTCTGGCCGCAGATAGTGCGCACGCAGACACCCCAGAAGAGAGTCGTGCGACACTGGTTCTTAGGAGTCTCATCTAGGAGGATTTAAAACAACATTAAGTACTTACTATTCGTCTGGCAAGCAACTATAGCGGGAAGTGATCGAGCGGGTACGCGTGAACGAGTGACTTGTTGGGCGTGGTATGTGGAAAAGTGCGCAGTTTGTTTGTAAACATTAGCAAGGGCTGTTCCCGTTGTGACAAAACCGAGATCAATACCGCCTTAGGAATTATTAGACAGTGTAAAGTACCAGCATTTCTTTGTTATCTAGCCTCGTATATATTTGTCCGATTGGAACAAAAATC
>JAVCKS010003300.1:25622-43667 GCA_032273685.1 Pteraster tesselatus | reverse complement strand
CACAGTCAAACAGCGAGTAAGATCTGCCTAAAATTGTTGCGCTATCGTGTACGGTATTCCATGAACATACATTGATAATATAGAAATACATACACGATAAGAGTGTTAGTAATGCATTTGTATTTTAAATGCGCAAACGAATGTGACGATATACTTACAGAGCCATCCCCTGTAGGCGAGTAAGATACGAAGTATGTATCGCCGTACGAACAACAAGCCGATGAAAAAGCAGACACCCACCAATAGGGAGACAACCAGCACCTTAAGGTAGACATAGGGTGGACCTAGAACAGGAACAAATAAAATCAGACAATACTGTATGCTCTTGAGATCAGTGTACCCATATAGAATGAATTACGTAGAAACAATGTTTTTATAAAGCGTTTTTCACCACAATTAGTGGCCTCAATATAATTGAGAACAACATGAAAGATAGCTGCATTTATAATGCCTAACACAAGTTAAACATGAAGATGGTCACTCGGTGGAGTGCATAGCTCCACTAAGCAAATAGTCACAAGGGCATAATTACAATATACTGCGGACTTACATTTGTCTGATGTAATATCTGAACAAACCATCATAAATTCCCCAAAATAAAATCCACAACATTTTATATCAATCAGACCAATAGTTTTTTTTATATTTTGTTCACAAACAAACAAACAAACAAACAGACAGACAGACAGACAGACAGTCAGACAGACAGACAGATGCAATTACATTACCTCTATCTAACGTTGTTGGTGGACCTAATAATGTACATTCAGTTCTGTATCATTGTAAATGAGAGTATAATTTCACAAAATGATAGAATGGAAACGAGAAATAATGTGCCTGACCTCGACTAATGTAGACGTAGGCGCCTAGATTCCAAAATCGATCATTAAGCGATTCAAACAGTTCCAGGTCAGTAATCATACAAATTGACACCACAGCTACGAACACCAGGAGATTCCATGACGAAGTCGGCCACAGGCCATTCCAAATTAGGTTCCTATATGCAGAAAAAGTTAAAGAGGAAGTGCCGTGGTGACAGAAGTGGGCGTTATTCGGTAGTTTATGTTTAGATATTCCATTTTAAGTTAAATTATTGATTTGTTTGTAATAATTTGTCAGTAAAATATGAGTTTTGTGTGTAAGTTCTCGTGCCACTGGTCAAAATATCATGAATGAGGGCCGGTTACAAATCCAGACAAAAGTTATACGTATCCCCTGTGTGTGCATATTTCTGGCACATTATAACTCCACGTGTTTATAATGGAGCGTCAACAGTAAATAGTCGTTGGACACAGGACTACGTACTTAGATGTCACGATTCTTTGGAGGAGCCGACGGCTCATTTTTATTATTTTGCCTGGCGCTGGGAAGAAAACAACCCTACAACACATCCTCTTTAAGTGAAATAGCCGGTAAGCATGGAGTGAAACCATCCAACAGAAACGAAATGTATTGCAGTTTAGCGTTTTATAAAGGTTCCCCGCCCCCCTGAATTAAATTGAAATATGGTAGACAAACAGACCAATATAATCTGATGACATTATACATGTAAGGGTGTTCTTTAAAAGGGAATTTAATGCAACTTGATCTACATGTACATTCTATTATCTTGTTTGTTTTTTGCATATGTATCAATTGACACACCATTGACTGACGATAAACAAGGTTCTTAAAGATGAAATACGCTGAGCTGAGTTTGTTGCTCCATACCTTTTGGGGGAAGATGCGAAGGGTTATTCTTTTTCATTTAGCGATGGTACAGTTTTTGGACAGTTTCTAGGACTCATTTTATGTTTTGTTTTGTCAAGGGATTTTAAGTGTTCTTGTTATTTAATGCATACGTACACTAGCAATGTAGAGGCAGACAACTACAATACCTAGGCGATTCAAAAAATCTTTTGAGGCAAATCTGTGGATATATCCACGTACATTTATATCCATATAATGGATATACATGTACGTGTACATGTACCTGTATGTACATGCATAATCACATTGAAAGGACCCTGAGATTGAGTTGTCGTAAATTATTCAGACTCATTTCTGTGAAGAGCAGATAACACTAGAAACTACCGTTTAATGACCACTTAATTGCAACAATTACGCACAGAAAAATATACAGCGTAAGCATGTACCAGCAGGATACTATAATAACGACTGTCTACAGTTGAGGAAGGTTGTACCGGGTAATTAATTATGCTGCTTGTCTGTTTTTGACATTATTTTGTCTATTCGGATGGGGATCAGGGATATATCATTTAACAGAGTAAATGTACATATTTTACTGCATTTCTCTGGATGACACCATCCAATAGTACAATTAGTGAATATAACTATGAAACATAGTACATCATTATGCTAGTGTGCATAATCCTACATAGCCATACCTTGCTATGGTGTGTGTACGTGCATTTGCACGTACAGTAAATGTACTCTGTGCATAAAGCACTATTATACAGGTCTAAACTAGCAGACTGTGATGCCTACAAACAAACTGCATTGTATAAATCCCAAATGTATCCGTGAAAGAGAATGAAAAAACGATTCCATCCATGGATAGCTACAGATTTTCTCGTTGAAACAAATCTATTTTCCAACTGTCCCATGGAAGTATTGTTTTTGGTCATTATAAAATTTTAAACCTATACACAATTTTGAAGCTGATAGGGTGAACCTAGGCACCAAATTGTCAATTTAACTTTGTTAATTGTCAATTACTTCAAAAGGTGAAATTGGTCAAAATCCGGACAGTACATCTATAAACACTAAAGGGTCATTCCATGCCAAATCAGCAAATCAATCGGCTCGGGACAGACCATCGTACACAGATGACTTTGTAGAAGGAGGAACAGACAGAGTAATATCTCTCACCTTGTGCGATAAAAGCTTCTTATTAAACTCCTACGAAGGCTATGCAGGCCAACTTTCCATTCGACCTCCTGCCCCTCGTCAAAGTATTGTACATCAACCCTGGGTTTCTGCACAGCACTACGTGCTTCAGCCATCACTGCACAGTGGTGTCAAAATCCTGGGACTGGGAGGCAAAGTATGCGAAGAATTACGAATTCCACATCTGCCACCTTGTATAAATCACTTAGTGAGTCAGTAAGTCAGTAACTTAATACCAAAATAATCTTACGGCCGTGTCGGATCATAGAGGTCAAAATGCTTGCCAAATATAGGTTATATTATACATGTACTTTATAAGTACTTACCAGTAATCCCAATATAGTTCAATCTGCCCCCTCCCCCTTAAAATATATATTTGATATCTTTTTGTCAAATTACATCGCTATTGAAACCCCTAAATCAATGGAATGCAAACAAACCAATCTGAAGTTTCCCTCACTTGTATGATATCACTGGTTATAATATTGATCATTTCCCATCACTTTAGGCATTGTGAGATTTTGCAGGCGATTCGTAAATATAAACCACAGTTCAGTTAAGGAACTCCTAAATATTCTACAGTTGTATAGACGCTGGTACTTTGGTAGTGGTAGTGGTACCAGTAATTTATTGTAGGTTTAAAGTACAAAATCATTTATGATAATATCTTTACTGGTAATTGTTTACAACTATCATTATCAGTCACTATACATAGTTTGCTTTATACATAATCTTATCTAACGTTAAGCTAGGGCAATGGCACAGTGAGTGGCCATCGATATCTCCCCCCACCCTCCCCCATTGTTATCGTGACACTAAAGAGCAACCAGAATACAGCACAAAAACTGCTGGATACATGAAGCACCTGTTTCTAATGGGCACTTCTTTCTTTTATTTAAGCACGTCTGTATGTTTCTCATACCGGGTAATTATTTACATAAAGCCGACACGTGTACATGTACATGTATGTGTTTATTTTCAAAATCCCAGAATATCTACTTACCGTAAGTTCTATTAAAGCTTAAGCTAGACTGTAAAGTTCCACTTTCCATTTCCTTTATTTGACCCTAATTGATCAGAGTGTTAAGATGTAAAACTTAGAAAATAGAAATCTATTGGCTTCACTTCATTACTAAAATAGGAAGTATAGATATTGTGTTGAGAACTTCCTACCTACGTCATTTTTATGTTATACCGGTATATTTAATTTCTTTACATGGGAGCTATATGACTTACATGAGGAAACAAATAAATGAAGGAAGTGGCTATTCTTACACCAACTGTAATCCAATTGTGGATAGTGTAAGAATAGCTTATAGGACTTGGATTAATTACACTTTGTGTAATTTGCAAAAAATAACAAGTTTTAAACTTTACCTTCGCGAAAATCTTATTTTTGTATGTGCCATTTCTGCCAATGCCAGGCCTTTTTTAAAATGTTCAGCTAAGATCATTTTGCTGTTCGGTTATAAATAAATTAGGAAAATGTGGCTATTCTATGGACCTTATTGCTAAGTAATAGCCTACTCCCTGCATGATTTTACATGATTATGCTCCGATTTCCTTCCCAGAATTCATTTTAGCCATTGTGTAAAATTATCCAGGCAACAATATAGCATTAGAAATCCTCATGGAACTTGATCATATTTTCCAATTTCAGACCACGTGTCATTCTTCTGAGAGTAATATTGGCAAAAATTCAGGTTCTGATTTAACTTTATTTAGACTGAGGAAAATCAAAAATTAGGAATCAGTTGCGGAAGAAACTTTGATTTTGGCTAAAACTAGTGGTAATTTAATGATTATAAACACTTGCAGTTTAAAGTCCAGACATGTATACAGTACATGCTACTGCAAGTATAGCCATTTAGCCTCATACGGATCAGATAGAATTGCAAACGTTTTTGTCAATAAATTACCGCACTAGTTTTAGCCAAATGCAAAACTTCTTCCTCAAAAGTTCAACCGATTACTAATTTTAGATTTTTCTCAGTCTAAACAGGTAAATTTGTGGAAATAAAGGAAAGGAGACTGGCGGTTAACCCCTCAATTCTTGCTGAAGGAAATCTGGCGATTATCACCCGAATGTTTTTTCTGTATAGCCTAGGACCTATTCTTTGTTTGGGTTGTTGTATCTATAATCATGTGTCTTCTCGGGTGGAACTGTTGTGTTGCCAGGCCTCGAGTCGTAGTACCCATAGGCCATACCCGGGCTAGGAAAGGAAAGTCTACTTACCACACGAATTGTTGAGGGTCAAGAAAAGAACTGTTTGTTGGTTAAACTTCGTACAAAAGATCATGAAACGGTTTAAAAACTTCGCTGATTAACGAAAATATCCAAATCCAGTTTTTTAGCACAGAGGTAAAAAAAAAAATAGAGCAGAGGGTCGAGTTGAGATCACAGGTTCACCCGTCCGTACCTAGACGCGCCGGGACCGCGGGTACTTTTAGTACGTACGCGATCGAGTAGATAGCTCGAGTCTAGTCAGCGCGCTAGCGCTAATGGCCGGCCATGGACGCCAATGCTACAACGTGCTACTATACTACATGCATGCTGCGAAGCAACCATTTGCCGTCTGGTTTCCAGACGTAAACTGACTCTGACCTTTGCTCTGACGTCGCGAACGTCGACGACCGGCGTAATGTTTTTTCTAGGACGGATAGGGCAAATTGTATAATGGAATGAGCGGTTAGAACTTTATCATATCCCCACATGTGATAATATTCTAACCAATCACACTCTTCTATTAAGTTCTACCAATATTTTTGGAGATGTTACTGTATTCAATCAATATGGATATCGATTGCTATACAGCCCGGTTAGCTCAGTCGGTAGAGCATGGGACTCTTAATCCCAGGGTCGTGGGTTCGAGCCCCACATCGGGCGCACGTAATTTTTCTCTTCTCCGCATGCTACAGGGTCCTATAATAATGTTCCCTTGTGTTAATAAATTATTCTATATTTTTAACTAAAATAACGCACATTTCAAGGAGTATTTAAGGATTTCCAAGTAAAACAAAAGAGCTTCAAATTCCAGCTCTTTCAACGACCATACGAAGTCTGTATCCAAAACAATACTCCAAAAATAAATGATGCATAATTATGCCATGCAAACTTCACCATATCCATTGATGTTTGGTTCTTTTAATGAATCTGTGTTATCTACACACTAAACTGGTGTCAATATCTCGTAAGATTTTTAGGAGTATATTCGATTGTTTTTGTGAGTGTATTGCGTCCCCCTCTGCCCCACTTAAACATTTTCGACAAAATCACCTCACTGCACCACAATACACTTCACCACAATACACTTCTATGTTATCACAAGAAAATGGTTTGGTGCTGCCAGTAATAGATTCCTGCAACAAGTGTATATTGCGGTGGAGGTACGCAATTTTAAAGGATTTTTGAGGGCAGGGCAGATAGAGGGAGACACGAAAGCACTTAAAAAAATCCAAGCAAATATTCGCCTAATAATTTCTTTACAAAAAGTAATTATGCCAATTTAGTGTGAAGATATAACACACAGATTCATTCAAAGAGCCAAACTTTCTGTGAGCTTTTAAGCCACCATCTATTAAATATGCAGGACACTTCAGCATTTGAAAGCAATTTAAATTGACAAGTATAAGCAAAACTTTGGGGTGCTTAAATAAGAAATCTTTATTTATTAACAAAATGACGAATATACGCTGCTGTATATTAAACAAATTAAATATTATGCACTCTTCCTAAATTTATTGTAGTACTTTCCTTCACATCTGTATTCTAAACTGTTTTTATGTATCAAAATTAGGATTGGGAGGAAAACTTCAGTACAGAAATAACCCAGGAGATCAGGTAGGGACCGAACATCAGCTCTGGAATTCAAACTCGGGTCATCCAGAGCCTAGGAAAGTACCACTATACACCGCCTGATAAAAGATGAATGTTAAGACAAGATTACTAGACGATGTATAAATATGAAATGTAAAAAAAAAAAAAAAACCTAGATATAGTACAACTATGTACTGCAGTGTCAGGGTAAATTGTTACAGATACTCTCCTTGGGTCACTCACTGTTTACTGATATTAAAATAAAACAGGAAAATATATTTTATTTGTATCAATATGGAGGACTTTCAACCAAAACAGCACCACCAAACACCCTCTTTCCTTTCTTTTATTTCAAAAAAAACTAAATTAAACAAAAAAACTAAAAAAACATACTCATGATGCTTGGTTATTTACAAAATAATTTACAATAGTCCTTTCTCATGATGAGTGCTTTCATCGCTGGATATTTCCACTGTCCAAGGTGTCAGCCCTCTTGCTGCAAGAACGGATTAGCAATTTGTTCCATGCCATCTGCGGGGCATATGAGCACGACCGACGTACCGCGGCAGACAACTAGACCAAGGTCGCGAGTATCTTCTGTGAGTTTGTACGGGTCATCTGGATCTAAATGAAGACGGAAGCAATTTCTCTCTTTATATATATCTACACACTACCCTCAGTTTTCTTTCTAAAATCGCATGAAACCACTCTTAAACGAGTGATATAATTAAACGGCACTTTCAATAAAAAAGAGGGCAACATTTTCAAAGTGCTGCTTAACTACAGGATAGCAGAAAAATTTTCTTAAGCGCAAGTGTCTTTGACCTCTTTTTGAACCATTTTTTTGTTTTACCTCTCAGAAACTCTGTTGTTCCATCCAACACAAGGTTTAGTAGTGGATCAAATCCTTTTAGCATTCCAGTCACTGAAAAGCAAGTTTAAGAAAAAAGTTGGGACTAAAAAAAAAAAAAACTCTGGCACCAGTCAAATATGATCTACTCTAGTCATCATCAGGTTTGTCGCATAGGCCTACAGTATTTCAAAACTAGTCTACACCATGCATTTCACATATTAGTGTTCGTTAGAACATTTCAAGTTTCACAACCTTTTGACAAGAAAGCTCATCGTCATGTACTGCAAGAAAGTTTAATACCTTCTCGGCCGCCCTGGAACTTCACTCTGGTTGGTTTATCAATGTACTTGGATAAATCCAAAATGCTTTCTTTCTTTTTCTTTTCTTGCTGCTGTGGATGAATAATAATATAAAATAAACCCCATTTTCACAAGTACCACATGTATTAAATGAATCTTAGCCTTAGAAAACAGAAACACAGACTTGTGACTATCTAAACCATGGAGGCAGGACAGCACATACTACGAAAAGATATCTTGAAAAGATATCTTGAAAAGATAAGCCATCAAACCTTGTGTTATGTTATAAATTATTCTTATCAATGACATTAACAATGTTTTTTTTGCTTCATTTCTCAAGGTTTTAGGCACTCAGTCATAGTCATAGCTCTACCGATAGTACATTTTAAAAATTTAGATAGGCCTATTCATACGACTAAATTATAAATTTAGTCTGGGCTAGGTCTACACACTCACTAACCACTGGCACTACACTAGTCACACTACTCATTCGTTGTGGCGGTTAAATCCTATTATAAACATTGTTTTTGTATAATTATAACACAGAAAAGAATTCATATTTTACCAAATTAAAGTAATAGGGCTTAATTTAGTATATTTTGATTTTAAATTATACGTCTACTTCTCGTCTTACCGCCATGTTCTTTTCTGTAACTCCACAATTTTCACAAGTGCAAATTCGACATTCGCACACAAAACGTGTACACTACGTACACGTGTACAAAGCAAGTACACGGCCGGCCCGCGCGCTTGCGCGGATCCTAATGCCGGATGCCGCCGGTAGCGTTATTTTGTTTCCTAGGAGGGATGAGGCCAAATATCTTTAGAACGAACATAGACCTAAAATTAAATGAAAATACTGTAAACACACACACAGTGTCTCAAGTAAACGAACACAGTGATACAGTGACAAACACTTGAAACGGTTATGGTTTACCATCGTCGGAGTTTATCACACTTTAAATTTCAGTTTTCGTTTAAGTATTTTCAGTTTAGTTATTCAGTACTTTCTTTACGATGCCAGGTATTTTTTATTAATATAAGAAAAACCAGAGTTTATTAAAGGAAAACATGTTTGTTTAGTTTATAAACCCGGCCGATCCGCTCCGATTCGAAATAGTAAACTGCAATCATGACAGTCATCGCTGTAGCAGTGTGGTTTATTTAAAAAGAACATAAAACTCAAACAAATTATGTGACTATATGAATTTTCCCCTATTTATCTTAAAAGATTTCTGTAAAAAGATTTTTATTTTTACAGGAATCACTATTTATTATAACATTTTGGTTTCTAAATTAACTTCTAAACTTCTAATACTACGTATGTATTCCGACAATACTTATATTTTTTTGTTTGAACATTTGAAAACCTCTGATACAGTGACTTAGTGATCATATTATCGAATCACATTATTCGATTCTCACCAACTGGGATGCCATCGAATCTTTTGGAAACTTGTCCATTCGTTTACACGTAAAAACGAATTGTGTCCACGACGAGTGATGACGGATCGCGGAAGATCGGGTTCGTCACACGAATCAAGTCAATCACGGGTAACGCGAAAATGGACCATTTTTCTATCCAATGCTGCCAACGAAATGACTAATATTTTGTGGGTAGTACAGTTGCTACAGACACTAGAAATATAGATACAAGATAGGACCCATGATTATTTATGATGAAATAGCAAGCATTGACCCCCTCTCCCACCCAACTAATTAATTAACAAATTAAACTAACCAGATTCCCAGTTTCAACGATAAACCGTCGTCAGACCAGACCCGACCAAACCTGCCTGGCTGGCCACACAAACACCACGTGCGAGCCCTGTCGCTCGCTACCGGGTGGGACGTTAGGAATGTACAGTGTATCTCATAAATGGGCGGTTTTTTGGTATAATCGGACGGCGGAATGTGTGTGTTGTTTGATTGGAACGTAAACCGGCCGGTGCGGCCAAAAATTCAGCTAAAACAGCGGTACACGCCGGATTGAACCGCCGCACCGTCGGTGCATTCACTGCTACGTGAAAGGGCGTGTTGTAACTACGCGACTATGTTACGGAGAATAGGGCGATTATTTGCCGACGGTTGAATTGGATTTTTGCGCGCAATGTTTGTCAGAAAATGTAGGTAAAAACCCGGTCCACGGCCTGAAAAATGCGGCGCGTCACTTGTCGTCGTGTACGTACTACGTACGTACGTCTTCGTCCGTCATCAAACAAACTCACTCGATGATTCATTTTAAAAATCCTACCTGTTGTTGTTATGTTTCTGTCAATTTGCTACCCATCCGTCCCTCCCTAGGGCAGCATTTTATTTTTTGTTTTGATATATCCTTTACAGTAAGTTCCGATATTATTTCTGTTATAAATTGGCATTGTTCTTGTTTTGTGTTGTTTTTAATTGCTGAAACCGGAAATCTCTATATTCTATAAATTGTTGATGCTTAATAATGTTAGCTTGGTACTTTAATTTGTGATTATAAGTGAGAGTCACGAATCAGAGGTGATTATTATTATTAATGTATCTGTTTTATCACGGAGCATTACATATTAAGTCATGGTACAACGGTACTGTTTTTGATAACAATAAAATATTCTTTTTGAACCATGATGCTTGTTTTAATTGAATGCCATGTTTTAATTGAATGCCATTTAGCCGAGAAAGTTTAGATACAGTGTGATCGAGTGATTACCAATCTCTGCCAAAATGGACCCCCCCCCCAATAAAAAAAAAAGTTCTGCATCCGCCAACTCCGCCGACATTACAAAATGTTATACAAGTCACCTGGTTCACTTTTGCCACATCTGCCACTTGCCAGGTGTGCGCGTCAATCAGGGACAACTAACATTTCCAAACAAAATAAATGTTCGTAAAGTACAGACCTTATTGAATACCGGCCATCTTGTTGGGCCATGCCAGTAGTCTGGCGTTTGACCATTTTTCTTTGATAACGTTTACGCAGCAGTCGTCTCTGTGTCGGAACGCGACGATGTCAGCAATTTTGTTGGGCTAGCGTCGATATGCAACTTCGAATTCGGACGCAAAGCTACGCAAGGAGCAGGATTACCAACAAAGGGGTATAATGAATTAAACACATACAAAATATGTAAGATAACTGAATTGTCTAGGGTGTCTTATTTTCTCGTAATGTAATGTGCTATTTTAATCTGGCGGTAGACACCGATCCACTAGGTAACTTTGGGTAGTTTTGGCGCTCACAGACGAAGTGTTGGTGCAGAGGTATGTACAATGATGCACCCTTGGTAAATTTGTGTTACATTTTTGTTGGTACGCCTATCGGAGCGGTATAAAATTGTGTCTGGACGCCAACACAACCTTTTTCGACTGCTGGACTATATTGATGCGATTACAGTTTCAAACTAAGTACCTACGACACACAGTGTTGATTATAAACAATTTATTTTGTGCCTGAATCGTAGCTGATAAAATTTTAGAGCATTACGAAGTTTTAAAAACCGCCATGTTAATTAACTAAGAAACAGTCACAGTACCCTCTCTTGTGTAATACAAACTCTCTGAATGAAACGGTCACAGCGCCCTCTCTTGAGAAATGCAAACTCCCTGAACAATACAAACTCTCCGAATGAAAAGGTCACACCGCCCCTTCTTGGGCAATACAAACTTTCTGAATATTATACTTCCAACCCTCAAAGTTCTGCCATGGCCTTGACCTTAAGGGATCGGAGTATTAGGGTAGGAGGTCATATTGGTAAAGTTTCCTGACATTATAATGCATAGTAGTGCCAAGAAGTTATCCACAGACACACAAACAAACAAATAAACGAACAAACGTCAGCAAAAACATTAACTCCGTCCCACATTTGGTGGCAGAGGTCATGAAATGCACAAATTGAGATTTTGAGTTTGTAAAGTCAAAAATGAACGAATTAGCCTATGTTAAATTAACAATGTTTTTAAGTTGTATTATTGTAAACCTTGAATTTCAGTTTCACAAGGTGTTAATTTGTGTGCTTGTGAGGCAGGACACTCGTTCGTCGGTCACACTTCTAAGTTTACATGAGCACAGAAGGTAAATTACTACTAGCAATCAAGGCTGGAATTAGCTCATTTATCCCGACAATACAGCGGTTTATCAAAATTACGGGTGCTTTTTCACAGTAACGTCCCTTTAAAAAAAGAATCGTTGAAGGAAATGTTTGCATTTTGGAAAATATTTGAATCGAAAATTGTGCCCTACATATACGTTTGGCAGCTGCATTAAGCACAGCTCACAAAAACATGATCAGGGCCCTAGGCTTGATTTCAATTATAACAGAGAGCGGCAATAATGCAATTTGATGTACATGTAGTATGTTTTACCACAATTGAACACCGTTTAAAAAGCAAATTACATAACAGAGAACCAGTTTCAAAACATGATACTTTATCGCCTGCTATTTGATTCGATCTTTGGCAAAATGAGGCACTTTACATCATACGTGTGGTCAGGGGTGGGAGACGGCTTGAGCAGTAGAGCGCTCGCCTCTCGATCCTAGGACTCTCGATCCTAGGATCGTGGGTTCTAGTCCACGACAGGGCCTACCTCAGTCCACCTAACTTTAGCTTGTCTCAGTCTGTGAACAAAGGCAGCGAACAGAATTGGCCACCATCTCTAATATGCCGATGCCTAGAAAATTATGTCACTCTACTGACATATCCCCAGAGCTCTGTAAAGAGCATAAGATTTAAATTTTGCCCAATTTTCAAGACCAGAATGTTAAAACAAAGGTGACTAAGAAAATATATGACAACATACGTCTACAAATGAAGAGCTGGTCCCAGAACACTTGATTTTAAAATTGAATTTTTTTGTTTTGGAGAAGTGATTGTAACTAAAAATTGTGAATCTATTAGCTATAGTGGCAAACGTTTGGTGACTTTCATTTTTGATTTGTTTGGCATTGGTAACATTCTGGACCCAATTATTCTTTAACCTTACACCACGTTGGCCACAAACCAAGCTGCACAAGTAAATTGATTGGCCCCTTAGACAAACCCTTTAAAAAGGTAAAATTTGGTCTTAGCACTTTCAGAGAGCACTTTTATTTAAATAAATAAAACAAAAATGGCTAAAACTTGTAAAAGAACATAACCGTACGGTAATCAAAATACCAGCAATTCGGAGGTAAAGTAGGTTTAAATAAATTTTTCCTAAACTAAGCGATGATTTGAACCAGGAAACCACACACCCTCCAACAATATAAGCACAGATCTAGCAAGATCTTGCATGGCGTTTTAGTTGACTGGATGGCAGTGTATTGCAAAGCGTTTCAGTTTTTGGCAGTACCTCAGGGATGAAGTACCAATGACTACCATTACTCAATATAAGTACCGGTCAAAGTACAGCTAAGTTCTAATTCTGTAAAATGCTGCTCTAGAAGTACACTACATGTCACTGGCCGTTCGCTATTCCCGATGTATGAGCACAAACAACCCAAGTCCAGCTAGAACAAAATACTGCAAATTAAAGAAAGAACGAACGTGTTAATATTAGTTTCGAGAATAGACAACAGAGTAGGTAGATATAGTAAACGTTCTTGTTGAAGAATATGAATAGATAATACAAGTCAATAGGAAATTCATGAATTTCAGCGTACCTTAAATTTAGGGTAGTCATTCATAAGTATTGTTACTATGCCAACGTACGGCACAAAGCCACGAGCTCGGCCAATCACATCCTTTCGTTGAAGCCATAATTGGCCAGGTGCGTACAGCCCTCTGTCATCTACCATGTTGTTATCGCCTTTTGTCAGGAACTTCATGTCACCATTTTCTCTGAAATTTTAAAAATAAGGAAAAACGTTTAATGTTGAGAGTGGGGCAGGGAAACAACCATTCTAAGACGACAACAATTTTGGTGGGCAAGTCTTTGATAACCACATTCTAACCTAGAACAGAAGACCAGCCCGTGACCAAGGTCAAATCGCTTGAGTAGGTGATGCTGAAGTCACATAAACAACTATATTTGGCAGAATAAATTCTGTTATATTTTATATTTTATATTACAGTAAGCAAGGTGTATATTTTCATAGTTGAGCCATTTTTTAAGAGTAATATTTTGACCTTCAAAGTGCTGCTATGAACTTGACCTTTGACATATAGCCTAAAATATTGTGAAAATCAGCCATTTAACAGTTATCATACTAACACAAAAAATTAAAGCACTTACTGCTTCTTTCAACCTTATTTACGGGCAGTAATAAAACAATAATTGATTAGAGACCCTCTCCCCTACTGATCCAAAATACGAGGATATTGGTCATAGTCCCAGGTGTTGAATCATTACATACGTAAATGCTATATCACAACCCAAGCCCACGGTGTACTCACTGTTCATGCAATCTGAGTACCCTGTGAACGATGGGAATGTCTCGCCCTTCAATCTTGAAAACGACTATTTCTCCGACGCGAATCGGATCTTCCTGGTAGTTAGTCAGAAACAACAGGTCCCCCCTGTGGAAAGCAGGCTCCATGCTTCCACTGTGAACAGACAGATACACAAGTATACATGGAATTACGGTGTGAGAAGTTTTGGGGGCTGTTAATCGCAACGGAAACAAAAATGTACAATTTACAAAGTACCAGTTCAGCAAGGACAATATACTTTTCTCAGTTGTTTAAACTCTACTAAACTACTGGTAACCATTCCTCTGTTGGGGAAAATACTCCAATAGACATTTTCTACTGACTGTATACTCCAAATAGGGATATTTTTCTAGAGGCTTTTCCTCTCATCATCAGTGCTGTGCCTGGGCACAGTCGTTCACATGCCCTCTCCTATTTTGTGGTACAATGTCTTTGCCAGTATAAGTTTAGCTGCTGACGGTGAAAACGCTGGCTAAACTAAACAGTCCACTCAAGTTTTTATGACTAGTCTTGTACCCTTGTAAATAACATCATTGTGATGTGATGTACGAGAGCGTTTTTAGAAAAAAGGACGTGGTGGATTGGTATTCAAGATTTGCTCTGAAATGCTCACCTCAACACTACCACAATGGGGCTCTCACTGCCGGTAACTACCATTAAACCTTTCCATATCATCAGCGCAGACGACACAATCATTCCAAAATTGAGCAACTGGTAGAAAAGCTGCAAACAGAATGGACCAGATTAATATACAGATTATACACGTACAGGAGATTATCAAGTGTACGTAAAATGAGGATTTGACCACATGTTTTTCGAAAATCATTTTTTTCGGAAAACGTTCATTTATTTATTCTCTTGTTAATCTTAAGCTGTTGGGCAAGGATGATTTGAACTCAAATCCCAACTAGCTTAATGGCAAAAATGACAACTCATTTTTTGTCAACGTAATCTTCTTTTTTTAAATAATTGTATTACTGCGACTGTGTCCAATCTGAGGTAATTAAAAACTATCTTGACAAGAAAAAGGAAGTTTTGTAAAAAATAAATAAAAAAATTAAACTGATAACAATTGGGGGGAAATCTTTGTTAGTCAGGCCTTAGTTCTCAGTTCCCAGTCCCTAGTTTTAGGCCTAGGGGCATATTATAGGGGCCTACTCCTTATCATATTCATACTGGTAGTACCACAGTCACCCAGTCCAGTCCCACATGTTACAGTCCTAGGTGGCCTACCTGCCGCTTGTTCATGCGCCGAACCTCATCTAGAAACTCTAAAGACATCATGATTCAGCCTTGCTGTAAACGACCTAAATACGGGAAATAATACGGTAGTTGATATGGAATCACTTGTTAGCCATTGTATTTGCGTATCGACAAATACATTTCTTTTTCGAATTCCCCAAAAATGTTAGCTATACCAATACTCACGCGTACGCACCATACATATGCACGCCATACGCTCTACGGCCATATGGACTTGGTTCGGAATAGACGCACAATGGAGTTTTGCGCTTGCTTCAATTGGCCTTCGGCCGAGCACAAAGACGTAGTCTTCGTTCATATCAAGAGATCCGCGCGCGGGAGAGGGAGCTGCATCACTTTACTGGTGCTGTACAATCACGGACAGACTGCAAACACTTATAATTTCTAATTCGCCTGACCATGGAGGAGGTTGAATTGTTGCAGGTTTATAGCGGAAACGTTCCACGAGATATTGCAAACATGCAGCGGACCAGTACCACTTCACTCCCAAGCTGAATATAAACAAACCGTTATACGCCTAGCGCCTAAAGCACCCTCTTGCGCCGATGAAGCTTTTATCGATTAGACTAATCAACACCACGGACGTATATAAATCATATACGTCCGTGATCAACACCAACACGTCTTATAATCACGACTACGGCAGCGTTTGAGGGCGCGCTTTTGTGTTATGAAAACACAGTAGCAGCTTAACCACACGTGTATGACAGCCAATGGTATCCAAACACATCATTAATTCACGGCATTAGACCGTCTTGTAAACAGATCATCCCGATTATGCATCATGATCCAACTTTTAAGGAATCGGATGATGCGTTGAAACCTCGTTATACTTGCAGACGATCTTGAGTTTTGTATTTATAGAACAAAATGTCTTTAAATATTTTAGTTGACGTTCGGTCCATGAACAAGCGTCAGGTTAGTAATCACTCACTCCGCTTGTTGGAAGGGGCCTGCCCAAGTAACCCGCTTGTTGTCTCGTTGGGTTACTGAACCAAAAAACAGTAATCACTCACTATATCAATCATGACATTATACCGTTTCGTCGTCGGCAGATAGCTGGCTTTGCCTTGATACATTTTCTATTCATACTAGGCCTATTTAAACTAGTATAATATTATTGATATAATATTGATAATGTGGGTGTGCTTTATATTCATAGGCAAATTGGATACACAATTTATGAACAAATTTAATGTACATACGTACATATGTACCATAGTCTTGAGTTTCGTAGTCCTACATGTTTTGAATTTGGTCAACTATGTTTGCAGCTTTTCTACCAGTTGCTCAATTTTGGAATGATTGTGTCGTCTGCGTTGATGATATGGAAAGGTTTGATGGTAGTTACCGGCAGTGAGAGTCCCATTGTGGTAGTATTGAGGTGAGTATTCCAACCACACACTAGTCACTACCGTAATACCCACATTTTTTGGCCAAAAATTGTCTTGGGGTTTGTAAAATAAATGTTGTTTTTTCCCCCCGGACTTTTTTAAGTGGAAGCATGGAGCCTGCCTTCAAAAGGGGAGACTTGCTGTTGCTAACCAACTACAGGGATGACCCCATCAGGGTTGGTGAGGTAGTCGTGTACGAGATCAACGACCGGGATATTCCCATCGTTCACAGAGTTATTAAACTCCATGAAAAGTAAGCAGATTCCGGGCAGTGTTTGTGAACGTAGCTCTTTATACTTGTGTGTGTCATATGGTTTGATTTTGCCAGTTGAAAATGTGATGTCAGAGTATGCATATAGTCTCCGACATTAAGAGAAATTATGTTGTTACTAAACATTGGACGGGCACTGTAAATAATTGAATAGTCCTATTGAATAGAGAAATCTTATAAAAAATTTCTCTCAGTACATACTTTACTCTATACACATACTGTATACATGTAATTATAAATAGTTGGTACTCCAATTGTTGTGCTTGAACCGATGGGATTTGTTCCAGGTTACCAATGAGCAATACAATGAGCCCTCCAATATAAATATATTTAGTGTTACCGGTATACTAAGCTTTGCATCAAATACCATGTTTCAAATATCTAAGCAAAAATTTGTGTATGCTTTTCTAATCTGTAGAGATTTTATTTTTCTGTGCTCTCTCTAGAGAAAATGGAGACATGAAATTTTTGACCAAGGGTGATAACAATCCAGTGGATGATATCAAACTTTATGGTGAGGGAAAACTGTGGCTTGAACCAAAGGACGTGATTGGACGAGCACGTGGCTTTGTCCCGTACGTCGGCATGGTTACAATCGTCATGAACGACTATCCCAACTTTAAGGTAAGAATCTGGCCAAGTCTGAGGACACCAATTTAATCAATCTAAGATGAATATTTGCTTTTGTATCTTTTGTGACCTTAAACCTTAACCCGGGATCTTGACCTCGCAATATCTAATCAACTGTTACTGGTGTCACGTATACAACCTTCATGTAAAGTTTCATCAACAAAGTTCATCCATAGCTTTATTGGTAATGGTAGTTGTGCAGACACAGACAGACAGGCAGACAGCGAAACAGACAGACA